>OMKZ01051720.1:0-14246 GCA_900302535.1 Neoniphon sammara | reverse complement strand
TCTTCTCTGTGCTTTCTCCCTCCTGTCTCTCCATCCCTCTTTTATTCCTATGAGTTTGTTCTTCCAGGGTTTGTATTTTTAAACAAAGAGAAGTTGTAATACTTCATTTTCTTTCTTTCTTTCCCCTTGAATTAGGCAGTCACCTTTTTTTGCCATTTTTTAAAATTATTTTTTCAGGAATTGCTTTTCTCATTTCACTGTGCCTTGATTCAGCTCCACTTCTCCCATGTTTTCCTCTGATTGAGTTATTTAAATGCAATAGGAGTTACAGACAGAGGGCCTCAAACGTCCCCGGTGATTTACAGATAATGTTTAACGTGGCGATGATAATTACAACACGGATAGGGGAGTGGAAACTGAGGAAAACTGCGGCGAAAACAAATGTTATGCCACATGACACCGACCCAATTACAAGCTGCTTTGACCCAATTACTGCGACTAACGTGACTCACACAGATGCAAATGCAGGGGAAACCACACACACACACACACACACACACACACACAAATGAGCACATGCATAGATGTGTTCATGTGCGTGCAAACACACACACATGCAGACTGGCCTAGAGTTAAGGGATGTGTTTAATATGTGTTTAACAAGCCAGCTTATCGACCTGCTGTCTGACTGAAGTTATTACGAAGGAAGAGAAGAAGCCGAGAATGGGAAAAAAAAAAACATCCCTGATCACAGATAAACAACTCTAATGAACGAGAGCATAATCATGTGCGGGGTTTTTTATTGTGAGGTTGTTAGTGTGTGCAAAGCAAATTCCCTGTGTGACAATAATGTTTAGAGCTGCATGAATGAGGAGAGGAGGAGGAGGAGACAGGGGGGAGGGAAAGAAAGGAAAAGAAATGAAAGGAGGGAGAGAGAGAAGAAGGGAGGAGAAAGAGGGAGATAAAGGAAAGAGAAGAGAAGGAGAGGAAAAGAAAAAGGAGAGGAAAGTGGAAAATTTAGGAGCAAGGAATAGAAAACAGGGAAGGAAAGGCAAGGAAAAGAAAAATGAGGTAAGAGGAAAAAAGGGAAGAGCAGGAGAAAGAAGATGGGAAAAGACGGAGGAAAGAGGATGTTAAAGAGGAGGGGAAAAATCAGAAAAGGAGGGGGAAAACAGTGAAGAGGGACAGGAGGAGAGGACTGAGGTCATGAAGAAGAAAAGGAGAGGAAAGGAGGAGAGTGAGTAGAAAGATGAGGAGAAAGAGAGAGAGAAAGGAAAGAGGGGAAGGAGAGGAGACAAACACTGAAAGGACACTTCAGGAAGAGAGCAAGGAGAGGAAAGTGGAAAATGTAGGAGCAGGGAAGGAGGAAAGGAGAAGAGGGAAAGGAAAAATGGAGGAAGAGGAAAAAAGACGAGCAGGAGAAAGACGAAGGAAAGAGGATGATGAAGAGGAGAGAAGAGATGAGGAGGAGAGGACTGAGATCATGAAGAAGAAAAGGAGAGGAAAGGAGGAGAGGGAGTGAGCCAGATGGTCTCTGATCCTTCCTTCCTAAATTCAATTCATCACCTCATTATGCCTGTCGGTGTTAAAAGTACAAAACAATTATAATGCGCTTAACCTTCACTGTGCCACAGACAAATGAACAGTAAACATGAGGACTGTGAGCCTGGCTGCTCAGGGCGTCTGCAGGTTTCACAAAGACAATTTAAGACCTTTTTGTGGCAACCTGGACGTGAAATTAAGATTTAAAGACCAAAATATAGAAACAAAGCCTGTTTCTAACAAAAGAGCTGATATGAAGTCCAGCTGTGTTTGGTAAAGCAGATATGATTCATATTGTACTGCTAAACCTGCTTTGTGTTAATGTAACAGAGAAACCCTACCACTGCACGGTGAAACAATAAGATATGCAATAACTATTTTATCATTATGAATTAAATTGATGTAACTAACTTTAGTTTTTTCAGACTTTCTGAGCGTCTGCATGCTGCATGTTCTCTGTACTTTTGTTCTGTTTGCAGAAATTACTTCAAAAATCAGGTAAACTGTAACTGCACCCCTCAGGTAACTGAAAAATGTTATAAAACCTTATACTGTAAGAGCATTCATTCACCATAATTATTACATAAAGCAGGGTGTCATTTTTTATAATTATTACAGCATCAGTCTGCAGACACAGGAGTGGATTTACACACCCAGTCAACAAAAAGATAAAATAACCAACTGAGGAGATGCACAATTGTCTGATCACTAACATCACAAGGTAAAAAAAGTTTTTGGAGAAGCTAACAGTAACAGCTGACATTTTCCCTCGTGCTGGTGTTGTGCTTCCTGCTCTCTCAAAGCATGCAGGGAGAGAGAGGTAAGAGCTTTTCCCTGTCATCAAGTGCACAGGTGCTCTTTTCACACCAAGAGACTTGATATAATGGAACATAATAAACTTCAATAGGCTGCTTTAAAACACGCAAAAACACACACACACACACATACGAACACCCTCGTACCAATGAAAAAAAAGCCCTTCATTCACTCATTTGAGTTAGACAAAGGCAGACAGTTAAACAAGACATCCTCTCTCTCTCTGTCTCACACACACACACACACACACTCACACAAACACACATACACACACACTCCAGATGTACGTTCTGCTCCACCACGCTGATCAAATCAGACTAGCGAGCAGCCATTTATTTCTGACATTAGACATGAGTTAGATGCAGGCAGCAGCTCCTCGCCTCTCTGAGCCTGTTGGGAAAAAGAGGGCGGAGTCACCAGAGCTCCTCCACATGATGCGATACCTCAGCAGGCGTCACGTCCAAACACACAGCGTGACGTTTGTCGACTCTAACAGACACTGTGACAGGCAGTCGACTGTGACTGGACATCTTGTTTAGTTCAGTTAGACTAGTTCACTGGAGAGACAACAGTTTGTTTATTGATGAAGATGATGATGATTTTAGCCGCAGTATGATGAGATTGTAATTCTAAATGTTCCTGGGCAACTTTGCACTTTGGAGGCTCAGATATATATATATTTTTTTAAACAGTCAGATCTATTTCTTTACTGTTTTTCTCTTACTTTTTTCTTTATCTTCATCTTAACTTTGTATTTTATCGGTTTGAATTTTATCACTCGTTTACCATTTTCCAATTTTCCATTTTCCAATGTTTGAAGGACTTCATGTGATGTCAGCAAACTCATCAGAGCTGCGTTTCTTTTTCTTGTGCGTGTCAAGTTGGGAGATGGAGATGGTGAAAAAAAATCACTGGACAGCCTTTTTTCTTTTTTTTTTCACCCCCTCCAGGAATCACCACATGCTGTCCAGGAAAAACAGATGTGATTCATCACTTCCTGCACACTGAGGCTGCAGCCACTGATCAGACCTGACACCAGAATTAATTTGGGCAAATTGATGGCGTCTCAGTTGGGGAGGATAAGACCCTCCACTGCGTGACTTAGGCTGATAAGACCAGTGAATCTTTGTGTTTAAGTCGTGCCGACTGCAGCTTTAATACCTTGACTGCTGTGCTGTCATATTACAATGTACTGAGATTTATCACTTGGTGTGTATTCAGTTTGACTGCAAGTAAAAAGCTGGAATATACTCATGTCCCAGTAATATATCAAAACTTTCAACATAACTTTTCAACTTTTCATCAATTCTGAGATGAAATTCAGAGTTCCTCTGAGTTTTGAGCACTCTTTCAATGTTATTTTCCCTTTTATTCATTTTCAATAATATTATTCTAAGGAAATATCATCATAAAGTCATAACAAGGAATATTAATGGTTAGTCACTGACGTGTTTGTCTCTGCTCTTGTTTTTCTCATAATAAAAACAGTTGTTAGGCTAATGTGAAAAAGCTGAAATAGTGGGCGTTCAATAGTTTTAACTGTGATCACATATGGTCAGTGTCAAGGCGTGCTATACTGCCGTGGGCAACGAATGTGCTAATTAACAGGAACTCTGTTTAAAGGGAACATCCGCAGTTTTTTTTGCCCATAACTGTAAATCCAGATGCAGCATGTTGTGGTTGGAGAATCTAAGCTTTTATCACCAGGTCGAAGCCGTCCAGACTGTCGTAATCAATCTGAGATAATTAATCTGTAGTCAATTTTAATGGGAGCATCCAACAGGTTTTAGTCTGTCTGGTAAATCCTTGGCAACATATTTCAACAGTAGCATGTACACACAGACACACACCTGCCACAGTAACAGCCTCTTAGAGAGTGGGAAGTGCTTCTCTACACCCACACCACGTAAAGGTTAATGGTCTTTTCACTGGGAATTCGATCATTTAACCAGTGACGCTCTGGCCTTCCTCACTGTACTAACAGTACAGCCCCGCCATTATCTGTCTTAACAAGTAACCCTGACACTGCACAACACATTTACAGCTGCTCTTTACGTGAAGCAGACTGAGCAGGTGGACCAAGGTGAGAGCGCCGATTCCTCTGAAGATCTCACCGTTTAAATCCAGTTCAGCCATGAAGGAGATGTGGGCGGAGGGAAGGAACCTTGAGGCGGCTGACCTTGACAGCAGCTCGTTCTCCAGGGAAACCTCATTTACATTTAAAGCTGCAAGTAGCGATTTTACACGCTGGGAGCCCAGCATGGCGGCAAGAGAAGTTCTCGTGAAGTTTAAGGACTTTAGTATCCAGAACTCCTGTGACGGGACATCAGCAAACTGACCGTCATTAAGCTGTGGACCCCCATTTGATTTTGGTTTTCTGGTTTGTGTTACAGTTGCCCGATGTAGTTATCCCCATAAACGCACATTATTTACATTGAAAAGTCCTCGCCAAAAAACATTACTTGCATCCTTGATGCCTAATAAATACGTTGAAAGCATTTCCTACCTAAACAAAACATTTGCAAAGCATTATTTTGGAATATTTTGGAAGTTGCATTGTTTACTTTTGCGTGACTAACATGTCGCCCCCGTGCTCTTAGCATGCTGGAAGTGCATGTTATGTGAACAAAACGGGGACTTGGTTTTCCTGGTGTGCACTCTAGCACCACTGGTGGTCACAAACTAAACCTTTACGTATTAAAATGTTGAGATGTTATTCTTGAATGCTGGCAAATAAATTCAAACTGGTGAGATTAAAAGTCATACGCAATGAATGCTCAAATTTCAAAGACAGTGAGATTATTAAACTATTCCTCATTTTGCTGAGGACCCCCTGAAACCCCCTCTAGGACCCTTAAGGGATGCCTCGACCCCACTTTGAAGACTACTGTTCAAGGCCACCCTGTACCCCAAAACTCCAGGCCTTTAACTAACTATGCCTCTTGATAAAAACGTTGTGAAGCCATTTACACAAAGTCAGAAGTGCTCTATTGGTCAGTGAGACGTCCCGTAATGAAAACATCCACAGGTTTGATTCAGACGTGCGTCCGTCCGTTAACGTGTGTCCTTAAGCAAGAAGCTGAAATGTCTGAAGTGTTGTAAATCGCTTCAGATAAGAGCGAGGCCTAATTGCCCAAATTACAAAATGGCATAGTATCTCCTGTCCTGCTAATGGAGTCCTCTGTCAGCTGGACGGAGCAGTCGGCCGGTGGTTTCATGATCTAAGTGTGCTCTCTATAACGGTCCAGCGGCGTCCTCTACCATCACACCAAAGGACAGAGATAAATCTGTTTTACTACCGGATTACAGAGTCATCCAGTCCACCGGGCACATCCCGCTCCCACACCACTCCTCGCTCTCCTCACCTTTCTTCTAGTTTTACATTATCACTTTTTTTTGCCTTTTATTCTGTCCTCCAGCCTCCTTTCTGTCTCTCTATCTCTCTTTCTCCCTCAATATCAGTTTTATTCTGCACATTCTCTCTCAATCTCTCTCCACTTTTTTGCACACTTTATTCTTCTCTCTTGAAATCCTCTGATCTCCACTCCTGTACCTTTTATCTCATTTTCTCTTTTCCCTTGTCTCGTTTTTTTCTCCCTGGCTATATCTCTATTCTCCCTGGTCAGGGATCTCATTCCAATTCAGTTCAATTCAAATGTGCTTTACTGGCATGACAGGAAAGAAACGTATGCTGTGTAAGCACTATAGTGTATCAGCTACCTTTTATATTGGTAGTTTTACAGCATGGTTTAGACGATTGGGACTCTCTATCTTGCAGCAGTTGTGCTTCTCAAAGTTAAGACGACATTTTGTATGATTATTGTTGCTTCCTGCTGCAAAGAGAATCTCTGCCTCTTCATTTTTTTTCTCTGTCTACATAATGGAAGTGATTTTTTTCATCTGTATTTCCCTCCTTCTACCATCTTCTGCTGCAAGAAAAAGTTTTACCTCTGTTCGCTTTAGAAGAACAGTGCCCTCTTTCACTTTTGTGCCATAAACCAATGCAGCAGATTTATGCAAAATGCAACACAGAGGCTGCCAGGCTTCTTGGCGATGGTCTTATTTGTTTATGGTAATTATACTAATGTTAATGTGGTGATGATTTATAGCTAATAAAGTGCTACACATGGCAGCATATTCTGTCACATTAATGTCAATCCCTCGTGCCTGCTCTCCGTAACAGCTCAGGTCATGCAGATTGTAATAACCACAGTAATAACAACAGCCCTCCCCTCCCCTCCCAGGTTGCTCATGCAGCACTAACGCACTCGTCTCAGTTAACTCAGGGACCCTCGAAGGCTCGACTCTCTCCGGGCGATTGCACAGTCAGTCCCTCTTCCACGCAGCTATCACGTAATCCCTCTATTTCTATCCAGTCCCAGTCACTCGCTGTGTGATTGTGTTTGACCCGCTCTTCTCTGCTCGGATCCCCGCTGCTTCATTCTGCCCCATTAACCAGTGAGTGTCTGCGTCTTCACTGGATGACTGGATGAAGCTCACTGAGTTGCAGCGTTATCAAAACTGCGATTCCAGCCGAGGTATCACAGTTTTCTAAGACTGAACGATGGAAATAAACTGAAACAATGACCTAAAATAATGTGACATGAGGCTCAATAATGCTAAAAACACTGAAGATGCTTAAAATGCAATAATCATACAAATTAATTAATGTAAATGTATTGAAATGTAAATTAATTAAATTGTTTTGATTTTTAGCCATTGGCAGCTCTACAAAAGTGGTTGTCCTTTAGGAGACATTTTGCTAAAACAAAGATTTCACCATGCATGTGCAGCACATGATTACATTGAATCATCTGACACATAATAACAGAACATTTAGGACTGTATGCGTGTGTAAAATTGCACTTTTGTTTTAAAAATATAAACTTCAAGGTGCCAAACCTTCCACAGTATGACTTTTACGCAAGCTGATGACAATATAATATGATGTAAAGCACAATGAAATGTAGTTGCTGTAGCACTTTTTTTTGCAATAGTGGCCAAAACACAAGATATCTGCAGCTGAAAACACAGCAAATTAAGATATGATTTTACACTGCTTCATTATTCTTAATCCTTTGATCATTGTCATTTTCATCTGAAGTTCATGACAATTTAATCCATGTCATATTAGAAGTCTAACTCTATTTCTGCCACAGTCAATCTGAAGCTTAAGGAAGGTATTCAGATGCTTATAAATGTCTCTCTATTTAATCAGTATTGATCCGAATCCTGTTGAAGTGGCTTTGCATTAGCTTGGTCAGTAGTAGACATACATGCACACGCACACGCACACACACACACACACAGTCAGAATCAGGTTTATTCACCAAGTCCAACAAATGCTCAACAAAGGACTTTTGTCTTGTTGCTGTTGGTGCAGAGGGACGTCCAGTGCAGGGTCACGCAAACAGAAGAGCAGACAAAAACACTCAAGCTCAAGTGGCCGTCAGCTCGTATCCCTGATCCAAACAGAAAAGACTGTCTGCATCTCTCAGTCTCTCTTATATAAGCTGGTCATCTGAATCTGATCACACTGAGAGAGAGGATAAAGAGAGGACCCACCTTCTCTGTTCCTGTTCTTCCAATACTCCTGTATGCACAGACTAACTTGATTACTTATTTAAAGATCTTTAACTGAGGTTAAACTGTTTACATGGAACCTCGATACCTTGTTATCATGGATAAACCAATTAGAGTATTTTTGGATACCCACTACTGAGAAACAGTGGGGTTTTCTAATTAATGGAAAGAGAAACAGTGACTCACCACTAGTAAGAGTCATAGCATTTAGAAAGAGTTCGAAGGATGGAAACATGCAGGAGGAGGCCGAATTCAGCGTAAACTCAAACGAAAAGAGATTTTTTCACAATAAGATGCTACATGGCAGGGTAGAACTGTGCATAAGAGCAGTTTTAGAAAGATATTTAGGTCCTGATCTTCACAAAGTCACGTTGAGTAGCAGTAGCAGATGTTTCAGTTTTCATTTTGGTGCTGTGTTTATATGGATTTTCAACACTGATGTTGGCTGTGGTATCAATAACTATTGAGGATCAATCAGGATAACCATCAGAGAGGTTCCTGTAGCTTGCAACCAGTTCTCATTTTGGTTTTAAACGTTGGCACAGGCCATGGTATCAGTAGCTCCTCAGCTTCAACATATCTGCTGGATAAGACCTGCTATCCGCCATGTTTTCAATGTCTTCAAAATATACCCATAATGCTTTGAGAGTCTGAGTCTGCACAAACAGTGAAAACCAGAAGGAGTGAGTTTCCACGCCCCAGTAATCTTTTAATGAGCGCAAACAAGGCATCTAAACTAGCTTTCTTATAAACATGCTGATCCATTCATGACATTTTCAGATGTCGACTCAAAATCATTTTACATGCATGTTAAGAACAGAATTTTCCATGCATGTAAACATCGCAAATGGCAGTCATATGTCCCCCCTTTCTTATTCATTAGATAATGATCGGAGAGATTCCTATAGTTTGCAACCAGTTTTCACTTTGGTTTTCAGCGTTGGTACAGGTACATGGTATTTCAGTGGCTTCAAAATATACCCATAATGCTTTGTGAGTATGAGGAGTAAGATGTTTCAGTGTTACGGTAATCTGTCTGGGGCATGAGCTTACGCAGCATATTCTGACCCCGTTATGACATTTACAGGTTTCACCTCCTAATCAGGTTACTTGCGTGTTAAGAACAGAATTTTCCATGCATGTAAAAAATATCCAGTGATGCAGAGATAAAGAGGGAGAGAGCGAGGTCAAGCGTCTCTCCTTCCCTGTTCATTAGATAACCATCGCAGAGATTCCTATAACATGCAGCCAGTTAGATAAGAACATCTGATCAGGTCAAAAGACACAGGGGGGAGAGCAAGAGAGAGAGAGAGAGAGAGAGACGATGAACAGAAGATGATGCAACGGCCTGCACCAACACTGAAAACCTGTGAAAATACATTCTAATCAATACTGAGATCGTGAGATGAAATCTGTACTTGCCCATAGCTGCTTCCTGCATCATTTTGCAAAATCTAAATATTTTGATTTCAGCTCAAAACTCCAATATGAGATTTTACTGTGCCATAATATCATATTGCAAAAAAAAAATGCAGTGCTTGTTTGGGTTGACACTGAACGTTGCACGCCAACATCCCATCTAATGCTCGCCGTGCAGATAATGACAAGCGCAGACAGGCCTTCCTATCCATCCAGTTAGACAACAGACATGCATCTCCCAATCTTATGCTCCAATATAAAAAAGAGAGATGAGAAACTGAATGAGAAGGAAAGTAGAGCAAAGGGAAAGGACCAATCTTGAGGGAGAGAGAGAGGGAGACAGGAGGTGGGGGGGAAATAGCCGCAAATAGAGAGCAGAGATGGAAAAACGAAACGGAGAGCGAAGAGGGGAAGCGATGGGAAAGAGAGAGTTGGAAATGAGGTAAGGGAGGAGAGTCGGAAAAAAAGAGGATGAGCGGAGGAAAGATAGAGTGCCAATCCTCACTGTCAGGAGAGAGAGATGGCAGCGCTGATCCAACCTAATGAGCGCTACACAATGGGAGGACGGGACTCTGAATAATACAACGCGGGGACGCAACAGCGGCACCGGGAGAGCCTCGAGCAGACGTAATAAAACTCCTCGGCCGGCCCTGAACAGTCACACCGCTCGACACAACGCCGGATAAGGATAAGGATAGGGAGCTTACATAATTGATTTTCTCTAAAGTTCATATCGAGAAATCATCTATGGGAACGCGAAGTTAATGAATCCCAGAGACGGGACGGGGGGAATTGCAAAGCTGGGAAAAGCAGAGTTGAGTAATGATAACAGTATAGCATCACTGAGGCTTTAATCACGGCTTCTTCCTCCAAGTTCCAACTCTCACACTTTCCCCTTTAAAATTACATGGCCCTCCTCCATCATTAGGTAGCTTGTATTTGTATTGTA
Source organism: Neoniphon sammara (assembly GCA_900302535.1). NCBI lineage: Eukaryota > Metazoa > Chordata > Actinopteri > Holocentriformes > Holocentridae > Neoniphon > Neoniphon sammara. Next base: position 3,997 of record OMKZ01051720.1, on the reverse strand, counting down.
TTTTGGGCTCTAAATGAACCTGAACTAATTCTGTGATTTCCCATGCGTTTGGACGATTTTACATCTGTTTCTCTTGGTTTTGCGATTCTGTTCATGTAAGGCTCGGTTTCACACTCCGCCAGATGTGTGACATAATTATGACAAAAATGTTGGAGCAAAGTGGCATTTAATTTCCAGTTAAGTTAATTTCCAGCTACATCTTCTAACGCTGACATTTATTATACTCGGGAGTTTACATCGAAGGTCAGTGGAAGACAGTTTTCATTACGACCGTCTTGTCTGACCTACATGGTCAATAATTTCACGCTGCTGCCTCCCGGTGCCTTGACAGACAGGTGGCTCAGCCTGGGGAATCTGTCTGCTCTTTACCTGCAGCAGAGACAAATCCAAAATTTATGAAATTCCTAAAATAACATCTTGTGGCTAATGAAATTCTTAGCATCACCTCTTCATTTATTTGTCTCATACTGATTTTACACCTGAACAGAACCGCACGAGTTCAATTAGTTCTGCGCTGAAATTTTATGTTTTCTTAAAATGTAATTATTGCAAAGGAACGGAGTGTGTGCATGAAGTCTGTATATGAATATCTCTGCTTAATGCCTCTTGTGATGTTGAGATGCCATGTGATTCTGCTGCAAATCAGTTTCCTCATGGGGACAAATTAATTATCTATCTGTCTTTATTTGGGTCTCAGTGCGGTTGATTTGGTCCACATAGTTCACATGATAGTAAAGATATCATGCGCCCTTATTGTGCATTAAATGTGTGTAATTCTGGTTGACCTAAATCTATTTCTATGCTAGTAAAATGGAAGCAATTGATATTAAACCCACTCTGAATAACCTTTACCAAGGCTAAAAAGCAGGTGCTGGTGATGTACCTTCCATCTGTGGGCCCTTTTGTTGTGTATTTTTCTTATTAAGCCTAAGATTGAAGATGTGACGTCATGTCCAGATATTTCCAGCGCACATACAGTTTGATATCATAAAATCTTTGATCGATCTAAAACATCAGCGGTAAATGTCGGGTTTTGGTGTCAGTCCCTCACAATCAAAAAGCGAGGGCTTCTTTCTAGAGCCGCCATTTTGCACCGACGTTCAACAGTCATACAGGGAGAAATCCATCGTAGAAGAGGACAGAGAAACATTTCTCCACACAGGAGCAGCACATAGACCAGAATGCACTGCAGCTGTAATTTGCACTCTTGTGCATTTATAAAAGTGTGTGAAATACAACACCCTCTTCGACTACTTTGCACTGAATTTTTATGATATGGCAGTTTTGAATGAGACTTTAATCGCTGATAATCACCCTGCACACACAGCGTTACTCTTACCAGGGGAAGTTTGGTAATTGGTTATTTTTACCTCAGGGCATCCAGAATTTTATCCCTTCTGGAACCAACAAGTCATTGGTTCGCCTGGTAAAAATTAAATTCTGAGATTACCTCCTTCATTTTGAATTAACTCTGACACCCTGGGGTTATTTTTACCCTAATTTTTACATCTGGTCTTTCATGGCAACACCGACTGGTGCATCTGGACATCTGGATCACAGGGGTCATGTAAAAGCAGCAGTGGGTGGAGCAGCTTCACTCTTTGTTTAAAATTAGACGACTGATGATCCTCCTGTGGCCGTTACATCGCTGCAGCAGCAAAAGTAATAGGAATCATCAAGGGAAAAGAGACAGATGCATTTAACTTTAATACTTTAACTCTGGAGCCAAGAAAAGAGAGAAAATACTGGGAAAGAGTGCAGGAGCTGCTGCTTCCAGCGATAGAAAGATATGGAGCCGCTTCAGTAAATGATTTCGTTGCTCGGATGACTGACTGAAATTACCAATGTACATGTGCGAAATCAAATTACTTATGACCTTACCTGGTACTATTAATGCTGTCCAGAGGGTTAACCTCCACAGTTAATAGAAATCACTGGACTTGCCTGAGTAACATCAGTCCCGTGTGAATGGGGCTTTAGGGGAATAACAGTCTTTTTTTCCTGTTACAGAAAATCTTTCGATGAGCCAACTAATTTATTACTCTGCCTGTGCTGTGGGGATAAGAGCCGATTCTAGCTGTGAATTCCTTCAGGCAACATCTATTTTCTTCTCAGCACTTGTTCCTTAATAAGCGGAGGCTACAATACAAGTACTGCTGCTCTCCTCTGATGCAAACTGTGCAAGACATAATTAACTCAGCCAGTGTGTGGTAAGTGGACTCATCACAAGCTGACCTGTCAGCTCTGCTGTAAATACTCTGCGAGATTTGACACTTCCCAAAAGCTGTATATCCCTATTGGAAGAAAAAAAAAACACTTCCTGATTTTCAACATTCAGTATTGTTCAAATTAGTTTTGAGGAAGCTGCTTTAAGTCTTCTGCTACAAGCTGCTAGTTCCTTCACACTGGAAGAAGTTTAACTAGCTGAACGATATCATAAAGGTGAATTCAATTCAGTAAAGTTACTTAGAACAATTTGGTAAAAAGTGATCACATCAACATCTACAGTGCTATACACTATAATGGCATATAAAACTATATGACAGCAAAAAATAACATTGATCACTAGAATCAGCAACTTTTAGGATAAAAAAGCAAAAACAATGTAACTCCACCCTTTCTTATATAGCCAAAATGGATATGTATTTGCAGTAGTTAAAGGAATACTCCAATATTTTGGGCAAAATCCCCTTTTTCCAACTTATCCAGACTGAGACAAGATGTTCGATACCATTTGCACCTCTGTACATCCACTGGTTTGGTTCCTAGAGGTAGCATTTCATGTTAGCTTAGCATAAAGACTTGAAGTCTACAGGAGTCATTAGCCTAGCTCTATCAAAGTGAAAAAACAAACCTTACAGCAACTCCGAAGCTGTCTTATTTACACAAGGTGTCATGTGTATTTGAAATACATGTATTGGAATTTTTTTTTTTTTTAAAGAGGTTTGAAAGCTAGATGGTTGGATCTATAACTGCTGAACAGAAGATGGAAGGATACGTGTGTTCAGTGGTTATAGTTCCAACCATCTCACTTCTCCTAAAATGACTCTCATTTTTGCCTGAAATGTTGGAGTATTCCTTTAAGTGCACCTCAAAATGACAAACAAAGCAGGCTGATCAACAAGGCTGTCCAAATCTGAATTTAGCTTAAATACTATTTGTTTATTACATGTATTCAAACAATGAATATGTAAGACTGTTAAAACTGTTATTGTTAAAAAAATAAAGTTACATACTAACCTTTAAAAAGTAACATTTTTTGGTACTAAATGTGTGCTGTCAATCAGGAGTCATGAAAGCAGGTGTCACTTTAAGAAGTCCTGTCTGATTTTGGAGCAAACCTCCTTCTACTGCAAAACAACATTAAGACAATCAACCAACATACAGTAGAGCCCATCTGCTTCCCTGCCAGGCTTACAGTAGCTGTGGGACCAGACACTAGTGACGTAACCATAGCAACAGACACCACACTGGCAGTGTAACCGTAGCAACTGTGGCACGTCGATGGCAGCCAGACCGGCAGCTGCGGGAGGTGCAGGCTACTCATTTTCCACGTCTCCAGTTCCACATCACAACAACCGGCAGCACGGTGATGATGTCACACACAGCCTCGCTTTGGAACCAGGAAGAAGGGCGATGGGAGGAGGAGGAGGAGGAGGAGGGAAGATGAAAGGAAAAGGTGAAGAGATGAGAGAGGAGGGAGAAATGGAAGAGAAAAGGGAGAAAAGGAGGAGGAGATGGAATAGGAGAAGGGGGGAAAACGGAGATAAAAGGGAGGCAAAGTCAGAAAAAAGAAAAGAGAAAAAGAGGAGGACAGAGGATAAGAAAGGGAAAAGTGGAAGGGGGGAAAGGAGATAAGATGAGGGAGAGAAGTGGGAAGAGGAGGATGAAAAAAGGGAGGAGATGAGTGAGAAAAGCAGCTGGAATGGGAGAACGGAGATTAGAGGAGGGGGAGAGAGGAGAGAGGGATTTCAGAGACAGATGAAGAAGAAAGAGG
>OMKZ01051717.1:0-14444 GCA_900302535.1 Neoniphon sammara | reverse complement strand
GTACTTGACTCTGCACAGCAGAGACAGCCAATAGCCACAGCTGTTTGACTTCTCTAAAAGACAGCAGAACACATTATGTAATGCAATTATGCATCAACATTAATAGCAGGCAATTGTGCAGGCAACCAGCCAGCTGGAATGAGTTTATATAACTGCCAAAATTTGACAGAAATAAAAAAGATGGGCAACCTTTTCAGTAAGGAGCGCACACGCACACACACACACACACACGCACGCACACACACACACACACACACACACACACACACACACACATTAAGTATATGCAATACATAAAAAATACAACTAGAAAGACACTGCATCATATTTAAATGCTAAAACACAACTACAAAAAACTACAGAACACATTAAAGCTGCAAAAATCTAAATTGCCAGCCAAGAGTCCATTTATGTGAGGACTGTTTAGATTCACCTGACCAAAAACATGAAATAAGCATGTAATTTGGTGGTTGAGTCTACATGGTTCTCATTGTCAGACTTACAAATTATGTGGTTATTCCATGTTTTTTGTCTACCAAGTCTGAACGGTCCTCATTTTCTATTATTGCAGCTTTAACATCCCACAGATTATCAAAGTGGCCCAAAGTGACACAGACACACACTCACACACACGAGGACTCCTTAAAAAAAAAACAAAAAAAAAATGAGATGCTTGAACAATCATAAGTTCTGCCGCAGAAAACGCCCTGGAAACATGAGCTCAGTGGAAAGAAAGGATTAACTATTATGGACTGTCATGTGTTTTATCAAACAATCCATTGATGGCACAGACAGCGGCGAGGCTGTAGCTTCAGGAGAAGGATGTTCGACTAAACACACACCATCACAGCAGGATGAAAACTGTCTCGCCCTCTGTCTCTCTCTCACACACAAATGCGAGAGGACAAATTCTGTCACACACATAAACACACGCACTCCCCCAAGCTGGACCCCATGATGTACAATAAGCCCTGCACATGCTGCCAAAACTCGGTCACTTTTTCCTCTAGCTCTCCACTTCGTCCCCATTTCCCCTCCTTCACTCCTTTTGCCCTCCTTATTTCCTCACTAAAGATGGGACAGTATACATCACAATAACCATAACTAAAATTATCACATTTTTCAGCATTGTTGGGGCATTAGTTATTCTATTAACTTTCCCTCAGCACTTTTTGAAAACCCAAAATCAGATTTGTCCTCTTCAAAGGGTTAAAAATCTCTCAAGTGCTGTTACTTCCTTCCACCATGGTTTATTGACAGTCTGAACCTCAAAAATGGCGACTTCTGTGAGACATTTTATCACAGTTTAAAGTAAATCCATTCCACCCCTGTTCCTCACCTCCAGCAGTTTGTAGAGGTGTTCGATGTGACTCTTCTCCATCTCCTTGGCAGGGATCTCCGTCTCTTTGAAATGGACGTACTCATTGTAAAGTGCCTGAAAGAAGAAGGGAGGGATGGGATGGAGATAGAGGTTATTGATGAGCACCTGGGTCAATATTACCACTGGCCCTATCATTTAAGCTCAAACAGAAAATCAATACCCGTTATCAGGGGTAAAAGCTTTGTAATCACAGTCTCTCTCCCTGGGTGGTCATTACCCCTTTTTCTCTGCAATACATGCTCTTCAGACAAAGTACTCAGTCTCTGTCTCTGAGAATTCAGACTCTTTCTACTCCCTCCGTTCTCATTTCTCTCTCCATCCTAAATCATCAGCCTGTCAGTCATCTTTTTTCACCTCATCATGCTCTTCTTTCCTTCCTCAACACCTCTTTCCTCTGCAAGCTATTTGCTTTCCTCAGTCCACTTCTTTCTCTCAATCTCCTCATTCTCATTCCCTCACACATCCCCTCTGTGTCTGAGAACTCCATTTCATCAAACTGCCTCGCTCCCTCTGCACCCTTATTTTTCTCTAAGGCTTTCTAGAAAGTGCCTGTTGTGTCCGAGTGTCATCCCCGTGAAATCTATTCCTACATTTCCCACCTTTTCCCTTGCCAGCATGTTGGTGTTGCTCAGTAGCAAAAGCTTTGCAAAAACTAACGGGATTTGTTACCCACCAGGCCAACTGCATTTAAAAAAAAATTATGCAGGTTAGTGTGAGGTACCTTGGATTAAAGCACCCATGTTCCATTCCAGAACTATTAATACTTTAAACTTACTACAAAATGGCAGGTTAGTTAACAAGAATTTGCATATATGAAATGTAAAAAAACAAGGAAGCACCTAAAACAGCTCATCTCTACAAAGAAACAAGACATGCGAGCGCTCACCTTGAGTTCCACAGGGTTTTGTGGGAAGTTCTTGTTGGCCATCAGGGCCATATGCTGGCGGCTCCACTGGAGCAGAGAGGAGAACCTGGACTGGTACTCTGACCAGCGCTGGTCCACCTCCTGATGGTGGAGGAGAGGCAAAGGAGGGAAGGAGAGAGAGAGGTGAGAATGCAAATGAGATGCAGTGGTTTCTCAGTGGGCTATTATGCATCACAAATTCATACACTGCATCAAAAGCCACACAAGCTAGACTTCCTTGTTAAAAAAAGTATGTATTATGTATCATGTATTATTAATAATCATAACACTATTCAATGATATTCATTCATGATATTAATGTGCATGCATTATGCTGATACCCATTACACATTTGCCAAGAATTATTTGTTTTTAATGTCAACTGCCTATCAAGTTGGAAAAACAGATGCACTGCTAAGTGGCCAAGTTACTATTCCTTGTATAAAATGTACTTCATTATAGTTAAAAAGTGTGTATTTATTTTTGGGCTGTATGTCAGGCACATTAACATGCAGTGTTATTTTAAAGTCAAAGGTCTGATTTCATAACTCGTTGTGAAGCTGTGCACTTGGCTGGCAAAGAGGAATTATACATTTACACTGAGAATGAACAGAAAACGTAAATGCTGAAAATGATCTAATAAGAAGAGTAGAAGGTGGAGTTTCATGCATATACTTTGAGAATGATTGTAGGAAGGAATTCTTCCAATTCTAACTAATGAATGGACTATATATGCATTTTGAGAATGAACATGAAGAGTATTAAAAAAGACCATGATGCACAAAAAATAAATTCAAAATACTGAGTTAATGCAATTAAGACAGGGAGAGAAAAATGCAATATCCATGTATACTGAGACTGAATATGTAAATGAATGGCAAAGTGGAGTGAATGGGCGGATCAGCCTCTGACTTACGTGTGCAGCGATGCCCTCTCCTCCCTCGGGGATCTTGGGGAAGGCATCATAGATGGAGGAGACGTAGGTGATGACTGACTTCTCATCTGGAGATGGAACATCGACATCTGACAATAGAGAGGAAGACGGAAAATTAGAGAGGTGAGACCTCAAGAGACTAAAACTAAAAGAAAACTGTAGACAGACTGGTGCCAATCTTATTTCAGTTAGAAGGATCTGTGACACTGGAAATAAAAGGTTCCATCTCACATTTTGGTCAAAAGTGGTTTAGACTTATTGAATACTGCAACCAGGTCTTCATAAGTACATGAAGTTGGATTTTTGAAACAGGAATATAAAAGGAAATAGTTTTTGGGGATATAAAAACTATTATGCCCAACATCTCTAAACAACAAAAAGTGACTTGAAATGGTGACTTCCAGAAATTCAGCCAGCCAGTCAGAGTGTCAGACATTCATTCAGACAGATTAACAGTCTCACCTTCAGCGTCCAACAGTCTGGTCACCCCGAGCGACTCAGCGATCTCAAACGCCTGCTCCAGGTTGTCACGGTTACTCTGCCGCGACACCAACTCCATGTCAATCAGGTCTGGCCTGGAAAACAGAGGGGAGGCGTTAAGTGGGTTTGAGTGTGTATCAGCGTGTGTGCCTAAGTATGTGTGTGTGTGTCAGTCAGTAAATCTGTGCAGCTGTGCGGAACATGTAATCTCTGCAGCAAACATGTTAATGTCTGAATTTGTCACCATAAATTTAGTTGTAGTTTATATGGGTGTGTGTTGTGTGTATTTCCCATCAGTCTATCAGTCCAGTACCGGTATTGGTGCAGTGCAGCAGGGAGCTGGACATGTAATCTTTACTCCTGGTTTGTGTGTAAATGTGTGTGCATGTTAAAATATCAATCTCCCAGCAGTGCAGATGGCAGCAGGGCACTGAATTTCTAGCTTCTGCTGTGTTTCTATGCTGAACGTAGTCATTTCTGCACTGAGTGTAAGTGTGTGTACACTGCCTGCAGAGTGTGTTTACCACCTTTGACTTTTTACAGATTTTCTGTCAGCAATCTCCACAAAACAGCCCCTTATGACAAAGTGAAAACATGATTTTGCAAAATATTTGCAAATTTGCTGAAAATTGGGTACAGAAATATCTTTGTATCTGAATGATTATTCAACCTCCTGAGTCAATGTGTAATAGAAGCACCCTGGAAAGCAATTATAGCTTCCCGTCTGCTTAGACACGCCTGTATCAGTATCAGCTTGGCACATCTGCATATTGGGATTTTGTCCCATTTTGACTTTGCAGATTTGCTCAGGTTGGATGAGAAATAAACAGCTCTCAGAAAGTTGCAAAGACACATCTAAGAAATTCAAACAAATCTGGATGCTCCTTAACTCAGTTTTGAGGGTCAACGCAAAGGGACTGGCTACTAAAAAACTTTAAACTTTTAATTATTGATGAGTTGTTGCATATAGTTTATTGCCACAATTGAATCCATTTTTAATTCAGGCTTCAACACCTAAATGCAGAAAAGATCAGGGGTGCTGAATACTATCTGACTGTGTACGTTTTCTGCGTTTGTATCCATCCTCTCACCTGTATCTGTGCAGCAGGGCGTTGAACATGCGTCCGTCGCTCCATGAGGAGGTGAAGTTGACACAGCGGAGGCCGGGGTAGCCCTCTGTCGCCTGCTGGCTCCATAACAACAGCTTCTCCTTGGCCGTGAGATCAGCTGACTCCCCGCTCACGTAGATCTCTGAGATCTGGAGGAGAGAGAGAGAAACATTTACTACTGGGGCTCACAACCTGCAAAGATCTCTCTCTAACTCTCTACATGAATTTCAGCATGGTAAATGAGTAAAAATGAGCTTTACTCTGAAATACAAGGAAATGTCCCCATCATACACACACACACAAACACTCACAGACACACCCACAAACAGTGATTCAGCAGAAACAACAGACCACTCTGTCTCTGTACAAGTTCGACACAAACTCACTGGAGAGGTTTTCAGTCACTCTGATTCAACCTGCCATCTCCACTCACATCCCACATCTGTCTCTCCCGCAATCAATAACCCTTGTGTGTATGTGTGTCTGATTGACTTTGTGTGTGTGTGTGTGTGTGTGTGTGTGTGTGTGTGTGTGTGTTTGTAATAAGGTTTAGGGTGTGTGTGAATGTGTGGATACGTGTGAGGATGTGCACACATGCATACAGGTTTACAGGATGTAAATGGGAGTGCTTTCGTGTGTTTTCATCAGTCTAGCCGGCTCGTTAGCTGATCTTCTCCCTCGCTCAGTTTCTCTGCCTCCCTTCATTTCGCCTCCTCTCATCCTGCTGAACCCCTCCCTCCACTCCCCGATCTGTCTCTTCAGTTTTTTCGCCTTCTTTCATCTGTTTTGCCTCAGATGTTGATCAATCTGCTCAGCCTTCTCATCCTCCTCCTCTTCTGCCTCCTCTGTTCAAATCGTCCTCCTAACCCCTTTCTGCATCAGACTGGTTTCACTTTCTTTTTGCAAAAAGGCTGAAATTAGTTGATTAATTGATTAGGCCTAGATGATTGACACAAAATTAACTGATGATGATTGAGATAATCAGTTAATAGTTTTAGTCATTTACTGAGAAAAATTGATTCGGCTGCTGGTCAGACTAAAATAAACTATTTTAAGATACAGTATCACTTTGGGGTCTGCTAACTTGCAATAGTCATTCATCATTATTGTTTGCTTTGTTAGCCTATTGCTTTGTTTTACTTTGTTTACACCATCAGGAGGGAGTGGAACCTGCAACCCTGGGCTCCAGTGGAGACAGACAGTTGCTTATGTCCTCTCCCCTGAGGGACACGACCACTTTGGCCATCATCCCTCTGTCTCCTTCTTCCTCTCTATTTGTTCTAGTTATGCTCATCTGTCCACCATGACAAAAGCAGGCTGATGTATATGCAGTAACTGGCAGCGCCTGGCTCTTGTTGTTGCCATCAGTATTCCTCTGTCATCCCTCTTTCCCCCCCTCGCTCACTGTCTTACACTCCTCCTCCTCTGTGTCTCCCTCCCTGCTGCTAATATAGAGCAGTACGAAAGTCCAGCGTGTGCCAGGAGACTGCAGCAACAGCCAAAAAGACAAGGAGGGGGTGGGAGAGGATAGAGAAGGGAGAGGAGATGAGAAAGACGAGCGAGGTGGACGAGGGAAGAAGGAGGGTGAGCTGCAGTGGAATTTGGAGATGAGAGAGAGAAAGAGCACGTTTACACAATGTGGAGTCTGCTGGAGTCCAAATTAATTCAAAGAGAAAGACACACAGCCCACACACACGCAGGGTGAAACCTCTGTGGCATTAACGAGAGACAGCACAACGCGCGAGATGTTAAAAATAAGTTCAATTACCGTTTTCTGGCACAGAACTGTGACATTAACACACACATGGACACACACACACTGCAGTCACAACCAGCAATATGGTTTTGAAAGGGGCTTCCAGTAAAATGATTAAACAACAGGACATACTGTAAAGCATGAACCAAACAAATTCATAAATTATGAAACTAGGCCCGAAGACAAAAACACTCCATATACAATTTATTCTCACTGTTTTACATCATGTTAACAGCGGACAAGGGCAATGTTGTTCGAAAAGACACAGTTAACATCTTGAAAAGCTAACAAAGATACATAATTTATGTAAACCAACAAGCTAAGTGTGATTTGAATAGGAATCTAAGAATGTTGTTTTCTCCCCACAGGCCCCTGTCTCTCTGCATGCAGCTTTAAGCACCTTGCAAAGCATTGCAGAACACCTCGTTCTTCATCTGAATACTGATAAAGCATTTTGTGAGAGAGTTACATCTGCATGGAGAGTCCACACTCTTGCTCCAACAAATACCTCATCCTCTGCTTAACGCTGGACCCATTTGTCTTCCTTTCACCAGTTACTACAAGAATATGTTTAGTGGACCTGTCAGGTGATGAAACACACACTATGGCAGCCATATTGGAGGTCATCAGCTTTAGGGCAGCAACAGCTGTGAACTTTGATTGAGTTTTTAAGTGTACAACTTGGCCATCTCATCATTATCAACAATTAATTCCTATACTGCTTTTAATAAGGAACTGATAATTATATCCCTGAGACATCTGGCAGATTTTCTGTTTAGATCTTGTTCAGTGAACCATCACCGCCTCATTGTAATCACATTTGAAATGCACGCTAGCTAACGTATTTGGTAGAAGCTAGCATTAGCACCGGCTACAGCAGCTAGTAGATGAATTAGCCTTCCAACTGGTTAGCTAGCGAAACCAAGCCAAAAACCAACTGTTTGATCAAATGAACTGATCTCCTCTAGTCTGATCAACCTGTATGCTTTGGAGTATGTAGTGTAGCCTATACGGTAAATTTGACTTAAAATCAAATCTACCAGATGAGACCATTCACTTTTACTTAAAACGTTACTGAATTGACCTACACTCATACCAGTTTTACAGGTATCCCTCTCTCTCTCTGTTTTCTTGCTTAGTTGTTATATATTTAAACACCTTTTGCTCAGCCAGTTCCCATTTGACCTCCATGGTGGCACTAGGCTTGGAGATTTGTGATACAACTGACAAGCGCTTGCAGAAGAGATTTCATGTTTCAAAACAAACTGGTGCTTTATTTCAGTAGGTGAAAGATAAAATATACGTTATTTGTAGGCGTTGGAGTCCAAGTTTGTATGCTCTTTTACAGACAGCAACCACTGTGAAGGTGGTAATTCAAATAGGGAAACAATGTCCATTATGTGTGGACATAACACACACTAATTTGCACCCAGTCTAAGTATAGGTTCCACACACACACACAGATCCAGGAAACAGTCACAAGAAGTGCTGGGAAAAACACACATCGAGGGAACATGCTGGAGCAAACACACCTTTCTAAGACAGGCACCAACACAAACACAAATACAAACACACACACTGAATGCCAGACAGACAAAAGACACACTACATACACACACTTAAAAGATATGAGTGGGTAGCACTGGTATTCAGTGCAGCCATGATCCAATCACAAACACCCATGGTCCACCAGCAGCCCCCAGGGGTGCTGAACTGCCCCCCTTTTAGAAACATGGCCCCTTTGAAGTCACTGAGGGATGGAGAGAGGAGATAAATAATGGGAGAAAATGGAGGAAGGGCATGAAGAGAAAGGAACACATACACACACCAAAAAAATCAAAAGTAGGCATGAACCAACTAGCAGAACAGGCAAACAGTGAGAGGAAAGATGTGAAAGAATTATTTTACTTATTTTTAACAAGGACAGACACAAACAGCACTGAAACTAGCTATCTGTTGTAGCCTTATAGGTGCCTTTGTACTGCAACAGAATTAGAACGTCTGGCCTGGAAATCAAGCTAGCAACAACTTACTAGCTTCAAATCCCTGCCTATCCTGTCCAAGAAGAGATGGATGGATGGATGGATGGATGGATGGATGGAAGAATAGACAGACAGAAGATAGATGGACAGCTATATGGGTAAAGACGTAAAGGGAAGGATGCAGGGCTGAATTTGAGCGGCGGTTTCAATGTAAGGCAGGAATCCCCCCGAGGTTCGACTCAGCAGCCGTCTAACTGATGAATGCGCATTTCAAATTTGTTTTTAATCAGAGTACAGCATCACACACACACACAAAGGAGAGCTGCACTTTACACTGTACATACAAACGGACCCTGACATGCATGTGTATGTCTCTCATAACAGACACAAACAAGCACATGCACAAACCGCAATTATTGATCAGTGTTGCCCGGTGCAAACGGGGCAGGCCAGTGAGTAGGGGTCTCTGTGGAGCTGGGATCTTCAGTATCACTCTGTGTGTGTGTGTGTGTGTGTGTGCTTTGTGTTCTCATGACTCAGCAACTATGCATCAAGTGAGACATCTGGCAGTAAATGGAAGCTGGCATGACGTCAGCTGCAGCACTGCACAGCACTACTGTACTGCCTTCATCATATAGAGGAGATCCTACAGCTGCGGTGGCAGCCATCGTGAAAATCCCCTGTCATATCCCCTGTAGTGCTGCAGTGGCTGCAGCAGCCTCTTCATTTTCAAGGTGAAGTAGAACTGAACAGGCATAATGTAGCACAAAACCAGTCTCTCTCTGTCGAGCAGTTGTCAGATCATTCCTGAAACTGAGCCCCAACCAAATTGCAGTTTGCGACCCAGTTAAGCTTCCAGACCCATATTTAAAGAAACAATGGGCTGGACTGCAATAAACTGAGGTCCAGGCGCATATTGGTCTGCAACCCACTTTGGTTGAGTTCCACACAACATGTCTTGTGTTATTGTCTATCTAAGTTACTGCTGGTAAAAAAATCTGTATCTCTGACAATTCTACGATGGATATCTCCCTGTATGATCATGGGACATTGGTGCAACATGGTGAGGCTAGAAAGAGGCCCTTGTTTTTGACTCTAAGGGTCTGACACCAAAACCTGACATTTGCACCATTGATATTTTAACTCCAAAGTAGACACTGGGATATTTCCATTGCTGGAAACCTCTCTAGATTTATCTATGTTTGGCTAGTTTTTCATGGGAAGAAGGCAAATATCCCACCAAACAACAACAATATGAATAATATTGTATATATTTGCTTTTAAGACATGATAAACTGATGTCTAAGTAGTTAGGGTTTGTTGCTAAGCAGCAAAGTACTGAATTTGTCTCACAGAAAAGGTTCTCCCAAAAAACAGCAGAGTATGTTGAAGACAGACTAGAGGTTAAATAATAGTCAAGGGTTATGGAGATTGACTGCTTTTTAAATGGCCCACAGAATATGATGGAGAGATGACTGCTTAAATGAGGTTATCTTGTCCTGCTGCTTTCCCACAGGAGCTAGACAGACACAGACAGGCAGACAGACAGACAGACACACACACACACACACACACACACATTCTTTGCTACCAAATGGGTAGGAAATGACGAGTTTCAGTTTACAGCAGGAGCAAACTCTGTCATTTTAAGCACTGACCCTTCTCTCACACAAACACACTCTCTGCCTGTCTCTCTCACACTAACAATGTCAAAAGTGAGCGAGTGTGAGGTGCGAAGAAAATAATAAGCAATGGAGGTAGATGGAGAAGAAGGGATGGAGGAAAGAAGAGAGACTGGGAAATGAGGATGGAGAGACAGTCTGTGCTATGCTGATTAGACTCTGGGGACAGAGGCAGGAAGGATGGAGAAAGAGAGAGGCACAGTGCCTCTGCAGTCCAGATAACAACCAAAAGAACACACAAATAATCTGTCATGACTAAAAATACGGTGTGCACAAGGCAACAAAGGCAGCCTTTTCAAAATCCCTCCCACTCTCATACAAATAAAGAATGAATGCCTCTCTCAAGCACTATAGACCAGTGGTTCTCAAAGTGGGGTGCAGAGACCACCAAGGGTCCATGACAGGCTTCCCAGCAAAATGAGAAATAGTTTAATTTAACTGAATTTTCTAGAAATTGCCCAAGTGAGACTGCATAATAATGACTGTTACACGTTTCATTTTCACCACTATTATCTCCTCACATACAGTACACGGTTGTACAATTAATACTAAATCAACAACAAAAATATTCAAGCCCCTGGGACAAAATCTTATCAAGTGGGGGTATGCAGGGCCATAAAATGAAACCGAACCTCAGCTGCAGACAATTCACACACTTCAAAAGCTTTCTGCTGCAGGAGGAACAGAAACTCAGGGTGGGTGGAACTGATGGAAAGAGATAAAGAGTATGAGGAGACAGGAAAGTCAGAGTAAAGGCAGATAGAAGAGAGCTGGGTAGTCAGACAAGCAGATAGACCCCGACCTGCGGTAGGTGCTTCACAGATGCCTGTTGCTGCGGTGACAGAGGACTCTCCATCATGGAGTCCAGTCTCTCTGACGAGCTGCTGGTCAGGCCTCCCCAGTCTGTCTGACTTGGAGTTGCGCCTCCTGTCTCTGGCGAGGTCAATGGCAGGTCGCTGGCATAGCCAGACTCCAGTAGGGAAGGCCCCTCCTGTACACAGACCGGAGTGTCCAAGCTAAATTCCTTGACTACCACAGTTCCCTGATTCCCCAGTCGGTTAGAGGAAGTGGAGAGGCCCACAGCAAGCATTTTGGCTTTCCTGCTGTCCTCCTCAGATAGTTGTACTTTGAGAATATTTCCAGTGACTGGAGATGGGGCAGGGGGCTCCTGGCGCACCTCCACCTCGCTGTCACTCTCACCCCTCCACACTGGGGAGCCATAGTCACTGGGATACACTGTCCTCACCACGCAGAGTTTACCATCCACCTCACGGATGTGGACCACACCTTTGCTCTCCCTCTCAGAGGCAGTTCGTGCCACCCTTAATGTCCCTTCAGCTCCTCCTTTTACCCCTCCATCCTCCTTTTCCTCCTCCTCTCGTCTTCCTCCTTTTTTCTCTTTCTTTGGTCGTAGTACCCAAGGCTTCTCCAGGACCCCTTGGACCTTCTCCCTGACTCGACAGACTCTCCCTCCACCGGGAGTGGTGCTGCCCAGGGCTGGTGTTGTGCTGGCCGGGGTGGCGGTGGTGGTTTGGCTAGGGATGCTGGAGACATCTACAACCGCACTAACAGTCTCTTCCTCCCCTGGAAGGCAGAAGACCCCTCGCCAGGATGGACTGGGTGTGGGGGACAGTTCAAGCACTCTGTTGCCTAAAAGGACCCCCATACCAGGAGAAAGGGTATTGCTGGGCATGTTAAGTTTTGAGTGGGCTAACTGGGTATCAGGCACTGTTATAAAGGTCGGACGAGCTCCATTACCACTGGTGTTAAAACCTAAATCTGCTGTTTCTGCAACAGTGCCCCTCTCCTCCTCATCCTCCTCCTCTTCCTCTCTTTCATCAGGCTCATGGCTTGTCCGCCGCTCACACTCCTCCTGTTCTGCCTCTCCTTTCCTGTTCCTCTTGCTCTTCCGTTTCCTTTTGAAACGGAGGCGCTTTTTTGGTGAAAGGGGAGGGGCTCCGCCAAGTCCCACTTCCCGTGGAGGCCTGACACAACCCATGGAGCTCCCCATTTCTTCGACGGTGAGACAAAAAGATGGGTGTTGAAGAAAATAAAAAAATCACAGCAAAAGCAGGCAGTCAATCCATCAGAGAATGCAATTTAGGGTTCATTTAACTCTGCACCGCTATTACAGTTTGAGTGCAGAACCTCATCTCACCAAAAATAGACAGTCGAATGGAAATGTTGATATAGGCTGGCAAGTGACTGACAGCTCCTGTATCAATGTGACACCTGCAAGTAATGTAAAGTTAGGAATGGCAGGTTTAGCTCCGGTTCCCGTGGCATCTCAGATGAAATCCAATGCATAGAGAGATGGATGGAATAAGCTGTCAAACGAGGAGAGAGAGGGAAAGTCGGTCTTTTCCTCAGGCAGTTATCAGTTCAGTCACAGGCCAGGCTGCTGCAAGCTTACGTGTCACGACTCCCTCCGTCCTTCCTCTCTTTACTCCTCCTCCCTTCCTCTCTCTCCTTCACCTCACCTCACTTAGACTCAGGCAGCACAGTGGCCAGCCCTGCTCTTTCTCCAAGGGCCCTGCTGTGTATATATGTGTGTGCCTGTGTATAAGCAGGCTGCTGGTTCTTCTACTCTGTCAGGTTTGTTGGTCCCAAAAGACTTGTGGTCGTAGTCAAGGACGCAGGGACACAATCGTGTCAGCAGACCCGTGAGAGGGAGGAAAATAGATTTGGCCAGGGTTAGGTGGCTGATTTATCACTGGGCTTTTGGCAGGTGAGCTGTCACTACTGTTAGTGTAAGGCAGTGTGTCAAGCCGGCTGACGTGAGTGGGTGCGGGGGGTTGTGTGTGGGAGAGAGAAAAAGGCAGTGCAGTCCAGTGTTATTCAGCCCATTAGTGAAGCTCCAGATGCTTCATACACATTGCATGTGTCTGTTTGTGACACAAGTGTGTGGTGTGAAAGTCACAGTGTATGCACTGCAGGATATGTGGCAGAGTGTGAGAATCAATAACAGTCTCATCTCATTTCCAGATTCGATATTATAATTCCTCTGAATACAAGAAGTGAGGCAAGCTGCATCACTGACATACACACTCTCTCCACATGCACAAGTGTGCAAACACACTCAAACTACACACACCGTCTCATACAGACTGTGTGAGACTCGGTACACACTCAACAGAGAATTGAGAAAACAACACTGTCGTCTTCTGCAGTTACGTTTGGATTTCCTCTACCGTTCCCTGTGAACCACAAACAGTGTCGTTGTTAGATTTGTTGGTGTTTCCGAGTGCCAATGTAATTCAAGAGGTCTATCTACGCATGGCTCCAGTAGCTATCTGACCTCATGAATTATTGATGTCTCTTTCCTGCTGTGGTAATGTTATTACAATGTAAGAGAACTAAGATCCGAGACAGCAGTCAGACCTGCGACAAAGGTCAGATCCATCACAGTGGTAGGAAGCCTGCCTGTCGTGGTAGAAGCATTAATGGTGACGGTATCGATATCCGCCGTAGTAACGACGAGGCTGGTGTCTCATTCTACTGAAGCAGCGTGGCAGTGTCCAGATTGGTCGTGGGTGAGATAGTGTGCAGTCAGCCAATGCTGCGACAGCTTGCTCCGAGATTCAGCCAGTACTGAGACAGCTTTTAAAAACTCAATCAGAGCATCGGCTTTCTGCCCCAGCGCTTCTCCCCTCCATCCTCCCAGGACTTTTCCTCACTGAGCTGGTGTCTCATGGTGTTTTGATCCTTCCAGCTTCTGTTTGTTTGTGTTCCTGCCTACAGGACTGTTGTTATTATGCTGGGACCTCAGAAACCTCTCGAGGTGATAGATCCATGTGAAATTAACAGTAAAAACGGCTGGTGTCAAGTTGTCCAATCGATGAGACAGGCATGATGATGATTAAAGCAAACCAGCAGAAATGTGAGTTAACAGTCTGCAAAAGTCACCCAGGACTGCTGAATACCTGTGGAATCATTTCATCACAGGCCAGAAAGCTCACAAAATATTCCTGTGAGTTACCACCAGCAGAGTCACTCAGTCTTAGCAGGGTGCCAGTCTATATCTGGAGGCTGCCTTGCTCAGACAGGCTCCACCTAGAGTTCCCCAGACAACCGAGCATCACACGCCTCTCCCCTGGATACCAGTCTACAACCTTTCCTCCATACCTACCCCTCTATTTAGACTCCTCAAGGAGAAGTAGTCCAATACTGTCCAATCATAAATGTCCTCTATCCTTCTGTCAGTCGCTAAGTCAGT
>OMKZ01051715.1:20930-43280 GCA_900302535.1 Neoniphon sammara | reverse complement strand
GATTTAACATTTGGCCGGTCGTAAAGATGACGTCGGTTGAGGAAATTGACCTCAATCATGGCAGCTTGATGACAAGGAAGGGGCGGGGGGGGGCAGTTGGAAGCTGCACAATCTCCATCAATGTCATGGAGGTGGTCCATATTTGAGTCATGCCAAGAGCAAATGTATTCTTACACGAGGATCAGTTTGGCTCCATCATTTCTGAGACTGAAAGCTGAGGTACAATCACATGAGTAGTGATTTAAGCCATGGCATAAATGATCAGGTATGGTGAATCTGTCTTTTCTTGCACAAGTACACATGCGCACCATCGAATATTAGCTGACAAAAGAAAAAAGATATTTGTCACTCAAATAAAAGAGGGCAAATCAGATGAATATAGTAAAGCTATATAGATCAGTCACACAGAGCAGGGGCTTTCAATCTTTTTCATGTTCTGGACCCCCAAGTTAACCCCCATTTGTAGTCATTTTATCCTAGGGTTAGTATGGAAATATATTTTGGCTTGTATTCAATTGTTTATCTGTTATACTTGAACTCTGACAAATGAAAGTGGTGAGATTAAAACATAAATGCATTTTTTTGTATCAATTTCAATCAATAATAGTGAAATTAAAGTGTTCCTTATTTGGCTGGGGACACCCTCGAAGTCCCTCAAGGACCCCTGGGGATCGCCGAACCCTACCTTGAAAACCACTACCATAGAGAATACACACGACAACATAGAATCTCTAAAACAAGAGCAATAAAAATAATGACATAACGCAGTACTGCAGTACTGTTTTAAACTAATTATCTCTGGTTTAACTTCATTTATACCAGCGTGAAACAGAGTAAGATGTTTTACCATAAGCAGTGCTGTTTTTGCTGCCGCTTCCTATACTGGGCAAAATAGCAATGTACCTGAAACTACTTGAGTCTGTGTGAGTTTTGAGCAGCAGGTCTCATTTTATTTATCTTGCGTTTGCACAATGTAGCGACGAGGGGCCGACACACTTGTCAAGCGACTCTTAGTTGAGCAGTAATCATGCGTGGTGTGTCTCGGCACATTTGCAAATCTTCCATTAGCTCATGACTGTAATGAAAATGAATAAAAGCAAATGAGATGATGAGTCAAAACAATTCCGGGGGCAATATGAAATGCAAATGACGACAAACTTAGCTCTGACTTAAGCCGCTGCCTTTGAACGGATTGTTGATAGACATTTACTTAATCAAAAGTATTGAAATTGAATAAGTTTCCGTCTTAATTTGCACTGCTTGAGGTGTCGAGGGTTCTCGGGGAAGGCGGGTCCTTGAAAGTCTCCCCTGCACTGTATTGTTTCACCTTGGGAAGTTTACAACCGAACTTGTGCCATGTAAACAAACTTGTGCAAAGTGAAGCACATTAAGAATCTAATTACTATTGATCTCATGCCTGTCTGCATTCTCAGAGTAAATTCATTTGGCCGCTGTGCCGTGCTCTACCAGCTGCGGTCTGAAATCCTTTCAACCCAACGATTTACACACAAGCCAGCGGCTACTTTCGCTTGGAACACAGCCTTGATGCCGTGCTCTGCGCCTTCACGTGCTATCCAATTACAGTGTTGCGCGACTGAGGTACTTTATGAATTACGATTCATTAGGCCAGCCTATATTCTTCTCATCTGAATACGTCTTTCAAGCCCCTTTCACCATTTGAGTCTCTTGCAGCATTGTTCTACATGAGAAAAGCTTCTTCAAACGCAGTTCTCCCCTCAGTTAAGCCTGTCTAATTCAATCCCACTTCATACGGCAACACTCCACGCGGCTGAGGCAGCGGCTGCAGTGTGGTATATAAATACCATCTTCTGCATGCACACCAGCAGAACAGCTCATTTTTTACCTGCAATGCCAGGCAGCGATATCCTCTTCATTACGGATGGATTGAGAATGACGCTTTGTGAGGTTAAGAGTGGCATCCACGTGACAGGTGATAAACAATCTGTGTAGCAGATAACTGATCACAGTCATTAAACACTGTGTCAGGCAAAGGAAAGGTGTGTGTGTGTGTGAGAGAGACAGACAGGACTATGCTTAAATGCACACACAGGCGAGCACACACAGTTCTTAAGTATCAGTATTAAAGAGCACTTACAGAGTACATTTCTCAAGGGAAACAGTTGAAAAGAAACATCACTTTTGTTCCGTTCAGCCTTTCCAATAAATGAAGTCTTTCATTGTCAGACGCTACTCAAGGTCTATCATCTGCCTTTCATACATCAGTGTATGAAAGGTGCACCAAAGCTAATTTGGTAGAGGCATCAAATATACAAAGAAAAGAGATCTGAAAAGGTTTTGACTTTAGTACAATGGCTGCAAAACAGCTGAGGCCATCTTGGGTCGTCGTTTACTAGAACCAAAGTTAAACAAAGTTTCAACGTAAGTCAGAAAAACCTTGGAAGTCCTGAAAATATACAAATCTTATTTTTCCCAACCAGTCATGTGGTGAACAGTTTTGGGAGTAAGGCCATTAAAATAAACGGCGTTACATAATGGCGTTATTTTTTCAGGAACGGGGTAATCGAACTAATTACTGTTTCCATCGTTACAACGCCGTTAACGTTACTGACAATTAAATGCGGTACGTTACCATTGAAGCTAGCACACTCATTGAAGCTGTTGTCAACGTTCGCTGAATCTGAACGCACCCCTGGCTCTTTCAGGCAACCAGGAGCTGCAAAGGTTTTTTTGGGGAGTGAGGGGGCCGGGGAGGGGCAACAACGACGTAAGAGGTGATGATTGGCTAAGGTAGAGTCACATTTCATAAGCCAACCAGAGTCAGAGTTCAGGTGGGAGGGTGTTTTTACACACAAACCAGAACTTTCCCTGGTAACAAGTTACTTTTATAATAGAGTAATTCAGTTACTAATTCAGTTACTTTTGGGAGAAGTAATGAGTAACTATAACTAATTACCGTATTTTCCGCACTATAGGGCACACTGGATTATAAAGCGCACTGTCAATGAATGGTCTATTTTCGGACTTTTTTCATATATAAAGCGCACCGGACTATAAGGCGCATTAAGCGAAACAAAACAGATAAGTCAGTGAGTCAAACTTTATTAAACGCGTTCTCATTAACTCTCAACATTGTTCAAACCTTAATTAGCGTATTCACAATAACTCCCAACCTTGTTCAGTTGTAACACGTAAAAAAACACAGTCTGATACCGCCATATAATGATTCCTGATCTGATACCGATATATAATCCATATATAAGGCGCTCCGGATTATAAGGCGCACTGTCGTTTTTTGAGAAAATTAAAGGCTTTTAAGTGCGCCTTATAGTGCGGAAAATACGGTACTTTTTTAAAATAATGTGCCCAACACTGGTGGTGAATAAGCTTAGCTGTTGCCAAATCTAGGCAACTTAGAAAGGAAAAATGATCCAAGTGACTGTTCCTGGGAACGCTGGAATTGGTAGCTTCTCTGCTGTGGTCAGTTGACTGAAATTCTGCTGCCTGGGCCGTGTTCAGCCCTGACAAAATGTTTATTTAAACAGAAACAATCGTGCGCTGATGAACACCCTGTTTATTTAGGCAAGCATTGCATCTATGTCAGCCTTTTTAATACGTCCGCATGCCATACGCACCCACCAAGCGAGAGAAAACATACCTCTGCGCCCATTGCACACTGTTGAACACCATTTCGAGGAAACATGTTCTTCAACACGGAAACCGTAGCAAAACGTTGCAGACCATTTTCAGATCGAACGTGCCCCTGATCACAGAGGACTGCCTCTTTGTGCAGTTCTCTGTCCTGATTGGTCTCAGTCTGAGTAAGTCGGAAAAAGGCTATTTTACCCAAAACATTGGGATATTCTGTTAAGACTGCTGTGGAAAGCGGAGCCAGTTTTCTTACTGATACACGCAACAAAAGGCACTGACTGACTCAGAACAAGGCTTTTTGGCCGTATGAGCATATGCATTTTTTATATTTCAGTATCAACTTCATTGATGTAAACATTTGAGTCCTCCAAATAACCTGCGTTCTTTAGGGGTTTGGATGTGTCTGAATTCCTGAAACAGAGCTGGCGGGCCACACCGGAACGCTCTCCTCTCCAAAATCAGTGAGATCCACCACAAAAAAGGCTTAATTTCTTTGGTTTGTTCATTGAAGTGGTTAGAAATGCAGACTTTAGGTTTCTGTTGTATTTGCATCAGGAGGTAGAGCTTGAGTCCCAGGCTGCTAATGCTGAAACCATGTCGGGTTAATTGATGCTGTGAACGGAGCCCTCTCTAATGGCCACATCACGTTACCACCTATTTGTCAGCAGTATCTCCAGCATGGGAAGTTGGACAGAAAGAACCTTTATAAATAATTCAGAAATGATCTGAAATGGCATTGTGCTGCGATCGGTGCTTAATTGGAGCATTTATTCCCTGCTTCAAATTATTTGTGTGGCAATCTGAGATGGAAGATGACTATGACTTAACAACAAAAGCCTGAAAAGCCAAAGTGAAAAAGAATACTGTAACTCGAATATTGACTTTTTCCTAACAGTATCAGCTTTATGCTTCTGTGTTCAGACATAAGGAAAATTGCATCACAGTCTTGCTTTCTGCAGGCGTTTTTTTTCTGGACATAGCACAGACATTTTTTGTTTTAGAAAAATTCCCTTGTAGACACTCTGACCTTAAACCAAGAGTTAATTGAATCTGATGAATTTACACAAACCAGCACAGTGGTAAAATGAGCCATCCTCCCTTCTCAGTGCCAAAACCCAAAGCAACATAAAATGCTCATGTGTATTCGTACTTTTCATGAATAGTTGCCCTTTTTTCAACACATTACTAAAAGCAGAGCATATCCTGAGCTCAGCATCCTTGCCTGCAGTGCAGTGAAAACCCCAAGGAAACACTTTTGTTTTGAGCTAAACGGCTAAATTAAGCTGGAGAGTACATTAGAACTACATTATGACATATTGATTGGAAGAAAACAAAGAACACACATTGATATTCTCAGCCAAACTTCAAACTAAGGCCTGGCAGCGACTAACATCTCAGCCTAAGCACAGGTCATGTGTAGCGGAGCATAGTTCCAGTGTTTAAACACAGCAAATGAACACATTCATTCAAGAAATTCCTCTAACTTAACTTTAACATTTTTTTCTCTAATTCACCAAATGCTTTCTTATTATTTCTTATCTCTTTTTCACCAAAAAATTAAATTGTTTCTCTTAATCACAATTAGTTTGCTCCCTCCCCCTCTCTAACCCCTAACTGTGAGCTAGGGGTGTGACAGGGAAACCTGTACATGAACCATAAATGTTTAGAATTTTTTTTTTTATATCAGTGCAAAAAACGCTACAATGAAACCTAAAATCAATTCCATGAATGAGAAGATAAAACTACTAAAGCGCTAAATTCATGGTGAGAAATTTCTCAAATCATTCCAATTTGGACACTGCAAACATTTCCGTGATTGGACTCTTTGTGTCAGATAACGTAAACATAATTGCTTCCATTTTTACGGTATTGACCTGCCATTTTTTTTCTTTGTATACATGCTAAAAATTGCCCCCCTCTAAACATTTAGAGGTGTTTCCTTATTGTGAACGAAGGTCTAGAGAGGTTCTGGATGACAGAGAGGTGGCGGAGGACCGGATGATGATGAGGCTACTGCAGATGCTAGTAGCAGCAAGAAAATGAGAGAGAGGTTTATATAGTAATAAAAATGTATCTCTGACGTCTCTTCTTGTTGCACTCTATTTTGCCCTCTGCCTCACCAGCTGGATGCTTAAAAAAATGTCTCCATTCTACCTGAAGAATGCCATGCCCACACACATTCCTCAGTCTGGGTGAAAAATCACTGCAATATTTATACTATATGCAGTATTCATCGCCTAACACGGAAGATTTCCCCCCCTAAAATAATCTGGTAGTGGGTCAACTGGACCCATGCACTGAATTCTAGTGGGCCATTCACGATTTTCTGAAAGCTAATGGCGTGATGGCGCAGCCTTGATGAAACACTGTAGTTCAAATAAAGAGATATGAGGTATAAAATGAAGATAGAATTATCTGGTTTAGCTTGCTTTAATATATGCAAAGAGAGACAATTGGGTTAATGTAGCTGGCTAGCAAATAAATGGAGGACACTTCATCTAACAAATACAGCAAAGGACAAGCTGTTCTGTGTCTGCAGTTAGCAAAACAGTAGGCTTGCTAGCATCCAGAAATTAAAAGAAAACTAGCAAGCTACCTAGCTAAATGGTAGCTAAGAGGGTAAAACAATGCTCTGTTTTAATTTATGAAGAAACTAATAAGAAATTGAGGTGATAGGAATTCTTTTTTTTTAAGAAAAGTTGAAATTAAATAAAAGTTACAGATTCTAAATTTATAAATTATAAATTATATTATACATTTCTCAGGCAGGCCATTCTGACAGCAAAGCCTGATCACCTTTGGAGGATACCCGTGGACTGATGAGGCAGTTAGTTAGAGGGTTTAATGTGGCTGGACTCGCTCATGGCAAAAAACAACAACAACAACAAAAAAAAACAGGTCATTATTTTGTGTTATATGGACTTGACGCTTGACTGGGACATACAGTAATAAGTTTAAACTGCTGCCATGCGTAATGCTTCGTTACGTGGCTGGAGATGGTTATGTGGCTCAGTAGCAGTTGGAAACTTCCCAAGTTTGATTGTTTACGGTTGATGATGTGTGTCACTGATGTAGGTCTGTGCTTAACTTGAAAAGCCCCACCTGTGCTTTTTATCTGGTATTGTATTAAGTCATAGTTTATGTCAATTTACTGGATGCGCACCGGCCCATATAAGTCAGTCTCTCTCTCTCTACATCTCTCCCTCTCTAAGCACTAAGGCACACAACCGAGGGCACAGTGTGTTACTGACCTGTTACCTCAGTGTACATATTTGTGGACACAGCGATCCACTGCTGAAAAAAAACGTACTCACAAGCATGGATATTGATATAACACATTTTACTCGGATTATAGGAACTTGAGTCATGCATCACTGTGGAAACATCAGCGTTCAATTCCATTAGTTTTATCTTTAGTTTTATGAAATGCTGACTTGTGGAGTGGCTTTCATGTTGTTTAAAAATATTTTTATATTAAGAATTAAATAAATTTAACTGTTTATTTATAAAAGGCTAAGCCGGGGACGTTTCCAGCCAGCCGGACAGTGCCGGCCGGGGACAAGGCTCCCAATCTGGGGACTGTCCCTGGAAATCGGGGATGTCTGGTCCACCCTACGTATATTTCAAATACATAATACATTGTGTAAATAAGACAGCTTCGGAGTTGCTTTTAAGTTTATTTTTTCACTTTGACGGAGCTAGGCTAATGACTCCTGTAGACTTCAAGTCTTTATGCTAAGCTAACTCGAAATGCTACCCATAGGTACTGAACCAGTGGACGTACGGAGGTGAAAATGGTACCAAACATCTTGTATCAATCTGGATAAGTCGGAAAAAGGCTATTTTGCTCAAAATATTGGAGTATTCCTTTAAAATCCTGATTTTAAATCCTGATTCCATGCATGGAATTATACACAACATGATCAATTTCATGTTCTGTCTCTCAGTTGTAAATCCACTTCTTGAGTACACTGCCATCAGTCCACACTTGGATTGATGGAAGCGATATGCATTGTGCATTGTTTTGCAGTGGAAAAAATGATGCATCACCCTGTTTATGTTGTTTTTTTAATGCCACTGATTTTCCCAAGAGGGTGCCACATTTTGAAGTCAGAACAAGGCAACATATAGTTGCTGATTGGCCCAGAGGGGGGCTGTATTATAGCCGGGGATGACATTTACTCTTGCCTTGTTTTTGACTTTCCTTAAAACTGTCACATTAAGGATTACATTTCACTAAGTGCATTGCTCCAGTTTTTGAGTCGGGGTTTTCTGCTCATAAAGGGAGTTCTTCCCAACCACAGAAGAACAAAACTTTCTGATCCATACCAGATGGTAATTTAAAAGGCAGGGATGTCCAAAAGCTGCACAACAGACGAAAAGTAGGACTTTGTATGAGCCCTATCGGCAATATAGTCTGCTTTTTCGACAGCGTTTGGCAGATATCCACAGACAAAGCCACAGATTCACCCCTCGTCCTCTCGAGGCCTGGACGTTGTGTTTTTTCTACTTCAAACCTCTCTGGCAAGGCGGCCTGCAAAAGAAAGACGCTAACTTAACAATGTACCAAATGTAGATTTTAAACTTTAATCTACCTTTCAATTAAATATAACCAGCGGCAGTGGAGGGAATACAGTATGAATGGAGAGTCAAGAGACTGAGCAACTATGACCATATAACATCTAAGCAAAGGGGTAGGAAGACTGTGTGATGTTTCTAGGTTATAATTTCATATGATTCAGGTTTGTCCAATAGATCACTAATGCAATATTATGTACCTTGATCATACAAGGTGCATAATATTTACCACATGCATTTTTAAATACTAAAGTACCAGATAGATAAAGCTAGGCTAAGCCACATTACACACATGCAAGAGTATGCCGCACTATCAAATAATGACTTCACTTCAGCCCAGGAAGTTGAAACTTCCCTTTAGTAAAGGACAAAGGGGTTCTTTTGAGGAAGCAGCTTTTAACTCAGAGCTAAATCTCCTTTCCTCTCTCCCCTTTATTTCCTATTCTGTGTCCTCATTGGAACCTCATTTAAAACCCTCAAAAGCTGTTCACCTTTTAAATGGGACAGCTCAACAACTCTCACTTGCACGACATTTACTGGTAAACATCCGTGCCGGATTCATGATTTAGTGAGTGACTGGATTGCGGAATGAGGGGTTTGATTCCCCCAAATATAAGCACTTGAAGGCATTTTGGATAAAGCCGTCCTCCGAATGACATACGCGCTGTCTTGTAGACATAATGCATTGTTGAGTTCTCCATTTTTTTTCTTTCTGCACTTTGCACAGTTGCAAGTTATTCATACGGTTAGATTTCTGTAGTGGATCATCATGTCTATGTATTTCTGTCATGCTGATGTGCAAGATCAGTCATTTCTCCATACAAGCGTGTTATGATTTTCACTGATGATAAAGGCAGCAGTGATGCTTTACTTTTTACCCCGATGAAAGGATTTATCACAAAAAGATATAGCCACAGAAAACAGTACAACCTGCTTTTTTGAACATGCTTCTTTTATCTGTTTTATCTCTTAATGTTCAGCTCCTACAGGCCTTAATTTTGTATAGCAATAACAGCTCTGCCCTTTCTTTGTGCACTAGTTTCTCCTGATATTAAAAGACTGAGTAAATTCTTTTCAGCCTTTGGCTCAAACATTAAAGGCAATACAACAGACTTTGAGCTTTCATTCTGTATACATCCAGTTTGTACTGATGAATATTCACTTCTAGCTTTGTTTCCTGGCCTTGATGATCTGTTATGCACATAGATGTGGATAGAAAGGAGAGAAAAGGTAGCTGCAAGTCAAAATGTAGAGGGTTATTCAGCCTTTTATAGAGGTTGCAATATCAGAAGTTAAAGCTAATTTCTGGCAATATCCAAAGTATGGCTTCTCTAGATGTAGTGCACATTTTGTAGTTTGCTTTCAGCATCTCATTTGAGATGATTGAGATGGAGGAAAAGGGGCAGAAGATTGATCTTGATCTTGACATCACAAATTAGAGTCTCAGTTCTTGTGCTTTCTAGATCTGGAGGGCTTGTTTGTGCTTTGACTTCAGACTGAAAAGGCCAAGAACATGGAATTAGCATGAAGGGGGAGTGGAGACGAGATGAGAGGGATACGAAGGCTCAAGAGCCAAGGGAGGACATTTGAGTTCCTGTCCTAGGTCATGAAAGTTTTCTTGTTGGACTGTTTTCTTGCCACTAACAGCCGGCTCCTCTCTCTTTCAAAGAATGTCTGTTTGCGGCGTGGCATTTCCACATTCATTAATTTAAGGTGATTTAGAATTCATGAGGACCGGCGCACAACATCCTTCAGCAGTCAACACAGGCCCCTGCATGCATTCCTCGCCATCCCAAACTTCTGCTCTCCTGAAAAATGAAAGAACCGACTCCTACAGATGCATCACAAGTTTCTCTCACTGTGCTGCATTCAACAGCACTTGGGGGAGTTTTCACCATTTTACATAAAGAATAAGCGCGTAATGTGTACAAATAGGCAATGCTCTGCAGACCCTGACAGCGCATCAACCTAAATGAGAAAGGATGCTCTGCATGGAAATGATGCTCAAAATGTGGATGTATACAAAGACTATTCACTCAGGCAGAAAAAACAGGGTGCCTTCGCTGCTTCAAAAGTGCGGCAGATTCTATATTCTTCTCATGTATTGGACGAGGTGCTAGTGCATTTTGCTTGAATTCATCCCATTCTAACTTGTCCTGCTCCCTAATTGAAAGCCCTCTCCTTGGGTAGGCATTACATTAATTCTTCCAGACAGAGGCTCTTATCAAAATGCACCAGGCCTACGCGGGTAAATAAAGGTCTGGCAGGGGGAAGAGCATAGCCTGGTTCAGCAGAGTCGTGGACGCATATAAAAAAGATATTAGATCCATTCTAATTACGCTCTTGGAGACATCGAGGATCGCTCTTCGCCATGTACAGTAGAGGTCAAAGAAAGAACTACAGCTGTGATTATGAAATCGATAGCTCTCCGCTGAAGGTGCAACTGATTGTAAAAGGCCAATTATCATGACAACTGCCTCAGCAAACACATGGTATTTTTCCATTGCAAATGTGATT
This sequence comes from Neoniphon sammara, assembly GCA_900302535.1. Taxonomy (NCBI): domain Eukaryota; kingdom Metazoa; phylum Chordata; class Actinopteri; order Holocentriformes; family Holocentridae; genus Neoniphon; species Neoniphon sammara. Next base: position 32,555 of record OMKZ01051715.1, on the reverse strand, counting down.
TTAAATGAGACTGTGGCCAGTGAGCAGTGGTGTAACTGCTAATCAAAAGGTGACTGACCTGTACACTGGACAGAGCGGTGCTCATCATATGGTAAAAAAATACCGTAATACTTTCAAATTTATGTTAATTTATGTTTGTTTTCCTTTAAAGGTACATTAAGGAAGATGTGTGCTGTCCCAAAGCAGTATAACTTTGCATGGTAATATGTTACCTCTTCTTGATAGCTAGGTCACTTGTGTTTAAAAGGGTGTGAGTCTTTTTCTTAGCAGAGATTCAGTTTGATTCATGATTCACTAGATGGTGATTCGAGAACAAATTACTTATTTATTATCTCCACTGGTAGATCATGTGTTTGGTCGGATGTGTCCGTGTGTCTGTGTCAGTGTGTGTGTGTCTGTCCATGGCTAATCTCAAAAACTACTGGGCATATCAACCTAAAATTTTTTGTTCACAGTTATGATTATATGATGAAGAACCTCTTGTAGTTGAAGTGATTCAAAAACTTTGAAAAGTGTTTGTTCTTGCTACTTCCACTCCCTCACTCCATTCATTGCCTCTATTCATCGGGGACCTATCAGCCTAATACACAATTTTTTTTATCCTATTGTAGCCGTGTTTGCTCCATCAGCAGGTGGAAAAATCCAGGATGTGCATTGTGTTTTCTGGGCGAGTTTATGAAACACACTGCTGACGAAGGAAGTCAAGAACACAGAGCAGACACAAAGGAGAACAACACTGTAAAAAGTGTCAGAGGCTGATGGAATCTGTCAACAAGAGGGGTTTCAATAGCCTGATGCTTCACCACTGTAAAAAATGAAGTGTAAAACAGCCGTTGCTGTTTCACACGTCAGCGGACTAATTAGCCTAATCTTGTCGGACCTTTGGACGAGGGACAAGATCAAAACCATCATGGAAAACCCCTCTCACCCTCTCTACAACCAGTTGTGGCACAAACCAATAACATCTATCTACTTTATATAGACATTGTGTCCCCACACATGCCTGGAGGAGATCTGTATGACACTGAGTGACCTCTTCTAGTTTAGTCATTATTTGGATGATTTATTTTTACTCAAGTTTGTAGGCCACAAGATTCAACGATTTGATTCAGCACTTGTAGTCAAAATTTTATATCCATTAAATAAGCATTTGCATTAAAGACTAAATCCAGGGTCGCTGCAAATCAATACAAAGTTCTTCTGAGTGATCACCTTTATCCTATAATGGAACATTTCTATCCTGATGGGAGTGGTCTCTCCCAGGATGACACAAGGCTCACTGAATGGTTTGATGAGGAAGAAAATGATGACAGTCACCAGATCTCAACCCAACTGAACACCTATGAGAGATTTTGGTCCAACATGTTAGACAGCACTCTCCACCATCATCATGAAAACACCAAATGAGGGAAAATCTTTTGGAAGAATGATGTTCATCCCTCCAGTAGAGTTCCAGACTCGGGGTTTCAATCAATAAAAAAAAAATTAACTAATTAATCCCATAAAATGCTGTAATTAATGCAATTAACGCATGCACACATTTAAACATGTAAAATCAAGGATGTCTGAAATTGGAACCAAACTACCACTAAAGGGATGAGGGATCAATACAAAAGATGTAAACTCTCGCTGTTATATAAAATATGGATTCTGGACATGACAGTTCACCTCTCTGGATAGACGTGTCACCAGATGAAATTCGTCTCTGAATACATCTGAATACATCAGGGGTCTTTAGTTATCCATTTAACTAATTCATCTGTCCATCTTAGCTCTATGATTGATGTCAGCCGGTCGGAAGTCGGGCTGGTCCTCCATAACACCAAGACGGTAACAAGCCAAAAATTCATCCTTTCCCAGAATGTTGAGGATTAATCTCACAGGTGGACACATGTGGTTGGTCGCAGACTGAACAAGCTAGCCAGGGAAAGGCTCGGGCTTGGATGCAAAGGAGAACACTCTTGGCCTCTTCCTGGAGGTGACTCGCACCCAAACTTTAATGAACTCTGTAATAGTAAATAGAAGGAGAGGGGATGGGCCTCCATGCATGGATGAATGACGCTTCCGGGTATGAGTGTGTGTGGCCTGTGCGCGTTCTTGTGAATGATAAACCGGTATTGGACATTTAAAGTGACAGCTTGCCACAGTGTCCATTACTGAGCGCCACTGAGGTTAATTGCATTATTTTATATTAACACGCTAGACATTTCAAATTAATCACATCAATGCATTAATTTTGACGGCGCTTTTCCAGACACTTTGAGAATCTATACCAAGGAGCGCTGAAGCTGTTGTGGCGGCTCGTGGTTGCCCAACCCTTCCCAAGACAATTTGTTTTTTTTTCTTCCTTTAATTTGTCACCTGTCTGAATGTTGTATCAGTTTGACATTGCTTGCTATGATGTACTCTATGAAACTATGTCTGTACCACGCTAAAAAAATATGGATACACAGTATTCTGCAAAGGAAAACATGGGAAACTGAGATGGGTAAATAAGTCAGACAGGTTTTGGCTGGGTTTAAGCTGAGATCTCAAGATGACTACATGTACAGTTCCCATACCACTTGAACTGCTTGCACTGATTCTTAGCCCCCAGCGACGTGCAGCGGGGCCAACCCATTTCGCTCATAGGGCAATAACGTCCGGAGGCTAGCGAGCACTCAACGCCCTGGAACCAGCTCCTCTCTTTTCCGGCCAAGTTCCCCACCGAGAGGCTTCATTGCAGGATCCCTTTGATGAGCGCAATTTCCGTCTAATTAATGAGGGGAAATTAGGGGATACGGGGCTTTTTTATCAGCCTTAATTCTTCTGATGTCTCATTAAAATCCATTCGGTGAGTGCCCTGCCATGCGATAGCTGCCCCTGCTGGGTTTGCAGGGGGATGGGTTGGATTGGTAGGAGATGTAGGAGTATGTGTGGAGGGGGGATAAGCTCTCCATCTCCCTCCAAGTCCCAGAGTATTTGATTTCTGTTATGGGAGGAGGGTGTCTGGGGAGGACACTGGGCTCCCCTGCAGCAGCCACTGAACAGAAAAAGACCCAGAGAAATGTCAGCCTTCTGGGGCCATATCAACGGGGACCCACTCTAATTTGTTCCTGTAATAATTCCATTTTGTCAGGGTACCACGTAACCCCCGGGGGCAGACACAGGGGGGCTGAACTTCTCCGTCATGCCACTGCTGCCCCAGTGTGTCTTCAAATCGCCTGTAGTTTAGCTAAGAACAATGAAATAATGGGGAAAAAGGGAGCAGATCACCCGCAAAAGCGAATGAGTAATAAAGAAAACCTCTTCTTCCATAATAACACCGCAGCTCTCTGCTCCTTTCAGTGCTCATGAATTAAATCAAAAACTAATAGAACTGAATTACATTTATATTAATCTAATCTACGGTAAAAATATATACAAACACATTAAAAACATGAGAGACAGGTAACAACTAGCTTTGTCAATCACAGCTGTGAGTATCATGGTAATGCAGCAAGTGTTTTTCTATGACAGCAACACCACTTATTGAGATGATAAATGGGCTGAAGTATAAATATATTACAGGTCATTTGTTTACAGCCTTGTATACCATATTAACTACTGAAGGATCAGATTAATTGGATACACATCACATATTGATTGTCTCACTTATATGTTGCAGCTGACATGTAAATGTTGAATAAAAACTGTGTGGGTGTGGGATAATAAAGTATCGCGGTGTGTGTCAATCTTTGCTAATAACTTGATTTGCATATTAGCGGAGACAATTTGATGAGGCTGTGACAAGTTTGAATCACTTGTTATTGTTTTGAATAGGGTAGTATGGCCTACCTCATTTGTAATTCTGTGCCATTTTCTTTATGATCCCCTTGGGGGTTGTATTGACTCTTTAAGGCCCTCATGATGAATGTGCGATGCATTACTTTGTCTAGGTAACGAGTTATATGTTGTATGCATTGATTGTAACTGTGGTGGCAGTCCATTAAGGGTTGCAGGATGAGGGCCAAATCATTTCATCTTGTTATGTTTTATGAGGTAAGCCAACAGTAACTTTGGATAGATAGATAGATAGATAGATAGATAGATAGATAGATAGATAGATAGATAGACTGTATTAACAAGGTTATGGCAAGTTATTATTTTAGTTTTTAGTTAAAGGTACAGTTTTACTATTAGTTTCAGCTGCTGCTGGCAAAATTAAACAATATGTTGACAATTGCAATAAACAGAAATAAAAAGTCAGACCTCATTGGAGTCAACTAATATAATTAGTGTTTTCAGTTGATTTGAGTTGATGTTCAAGTTAGCCAATGTAAGTATAATTGAAGTTTTGATGGTAATTGATATAAAGCAAAGAGTGAAAATAATTTCCAATAAACCTGGTGAGTGATAGTTTTGAATGATTATTAGTGACTCTATTAGTAGCCTATGCCTTTTTACAGCAGAGGTTGGCTCATTATTGTTATTATTATTACTCATTATTATTCATTCGAGCCAGAACTGCATGGTTTAATGTGCCCTGACACCCAGAGTTTCAATTTCCTCATTTATTTTAAAGCCTATAATCAGTGTATTAGATCATATGTCTCAGGAGACATAAGTAATTCATCATTTTAGCAATTCATAATTAAAGCAGTGCTGCAGTACTCATCGGCCGCACTGATGCAAATACAACTTTCACAACACAGCTAAGTCGTCCTGTCTTGTCCTCAATATGAAATGAATTTGTCACCAGCGTTTGATTTCCTGCACTGCCTTTTTTTCTGCTCTGCTTTTTTTCATCCATCGATAAACACGCGGCGCTTACACCGCCACAGTAGAAGCAGGCACTCCAAAAAAATAGAAATAAATAAATAAATAAAACAAGTGCAGGTCAAGATTGGACGGCGGCTTACAAATGCTTTGAAATGTTAATGTCAAAAAGCACACAGGGTGACAGGCCCCCTTCTATTTCACTGATGCTGGGATGTTTGTTTACCAGTGCAGCCAGGGGCTCTCCATATTCCCACGAACAGATTCCCAATACCTGTTTATCAAGCAGCTGCAGAAAGTGTTTACCTTTGCAAAGCGCACAAGAATGATTTTCTCAAACAGTGTTTGTGCAACAACAATCCATCCTTTAATGTCTAGGTATTGATCAAGCAGTAGGACAAAAACACGGCAACAGCTAATTTAGCGAGCGCGCCTTTCCCTTAATTTTTTCCTATAGCATTCGTCACTGACTTAATATTACTGAGTGTAAAGCTTTTTCACATCATAAAACGTCCTCACTTGAACTCCTTTGAGATAAATTATGATGTAGCCTTTATTTTTTTATTGCACTATAGATTAAATTGATTTAACCAGATATTTAGTAATGTCTCATACCACTTCCAGTGTTTCTCCTGATCCATGCTTTCTTTAAATCTGTCCACTTCGTATTTCATGATCAAAATTTTGTCCCTATTATGGCATTTACCCTTAATTAGTTTACATTTTGAAATAGTTCTTTTTTCATGATTTAAATATGATTTAAACAGATCATTTATGCGCATAGAAGGGTTAAGAGTATACCCTATATCTCTTAATGTATAGTTTCCATCTGTTTCCATGGAGGGTTTTTTTCAAGTGAAGTGAGTTTCAGTTTCAACACATTGGTCCTTACACTGGTTCAAAGGAAAAGTGTGCATCTTGAGACTAGATTAGAGATCAGAGAGGAGAAAGGGCCTCTCATTCACCCCTCCCACCTAGAACTGGTAAAAGGCTGACTAAAGGTCTTCTACACTGTTCGGCCTTCATAGTAAGAGAGAGACTGGAGATTGCTTCTGGATCTGTCTTTGTTTTATTCATCACAAACCCACGAAGCAACGCCTGTATAATTTAAAGTGTGTGCCATCAGTAATAATACTACTACTGTCCTCGCCTCCTTTGGGGATTTGCTCAGAAATCTATAAATGAACAAACAGCCTTTTTAGAATAGAACTTGCTGCCTTCTGCTGCATAGTGTCTCTGGCTCACATCTTCAATCCAGTGATTCCTCTCCTGCTGAAATACATGCAGTGCACATACACAGGTTAATCAGGAGCAGATGCACCTTGTTGTCCCGATGGAGCACTCCTGGCTCTCTCCACCTCTCAGCCGATGCTCAGTCACTATCCCGCCAGCCACATATGTGCCCACAGCCTGACTTAGGCTGGGACACAGTTTGGTTAACATCCGAACATCCCAATCAAGCACTGCCAACCCAATCCAGCAGTTTGTTGGGTCTGGGCAATGGATAGGCAGCGAATTTGGAATCCAAATTTACCTTGCAACAGAAGCCTATAATACTTCTGGAGTACAAACATCAAAGAGCTGCACCAGTTACTGTGGGGCTCTTCTATTCTTCCCATGTCAAGCACTGCTTTCAGATCTGCCCAAACAACGTTTTGCTTGTATTCAGGAAAACGATTAGGTCAGAAACATGCCATTACCCAGGGGGCAGATTCAGTGTGGTGGAGTATGAGGTTAGTACATTCTGGCAAGGGCAAAAACACAACAAGGCCCTTATTCATGGTGGTTACCTCTGCTTTGTGGCCCAGCAAGAGAAAGTCATCTAAAAACTCTTAGGACTCTACTATCCTAAGTCATTCTGTCCATCATCTTGGTAGCCAGAGGAATAGGGAACACTTTGTTCCAAGCTTTTGAGACTGTTATATCTATGGTCAATCCAACCTGTCAGATTGCACTACCTCATAATCGACATGTCCCACTCACCATGCAACCAAAAATTGCCCTTGCCACTTGGCCAGTAATTTTGAACTGGAAGTGAGGAGTAAGAGAAGCTCTCTGCTTCTGGGTACAAAATCTGTCACCTGGGCACTTCTTTTATACAATCACTCACTGCTGACATTTGTGTGTCTGGAGTAAATTTTCCTGTGCAGTCTAACCCAGTGAAGGGAGTTTTGCTTGCAGGTCCAAGGCATATTGAATTTCATTCTTACTCGTGCTTGGACAGGTCCAGTATATCCTTGGACTTGTGCCCATATAGCAGCTCAATGGGGGAAAACCCTGTGGAGGCCTCCACCTCCACCACTGACAATACTGTGGGATCCAACTGTTTTCTGGCTATTATCTTGGCAAATTTTACTCATGATTACCTGGAGTAATTCATTAAAACACTACACTAGCCCAGTAATCTGTGGGTGGTACACGCTGGTCTCAGTTGACTAAATGTCAAATAAACTACTAAGGTTCCGTATAATATACTGTAAGTGATGCTTACAGTGAAGACATCATCGGTCCTAAATCTTTGGATTTCAATCCAGGTGGTAAAGTGAAACAGCCTACACAGTCCATACTTATTCTTTTGAAAGGATCTTTGACTGAGGGAAGGGAGTGCTTTAGGGCTGGCCAAATATTGACTGATGGGCATCTGCAACAGACAGCGGCAACCCCTTACGCACTTCTAAGGGAATGCCTTATGAGTTTTTTTAGACTTTCCTAAACTGAGTTATAATGAGCTATCTAGAAACTATTGGGTCATATTCTCATTTGCAAGATGTCAGACTACTCTGGAGAGAAGTCCTCCACATGAAGAATGCCAGGAGTTGCTTTTCATGAAAGGAGATGCACCTTGACATGGCTCTGCTTTCCATTGTTTCTCTCGTCATTTTTGCAAAAAGAACCACACAGTTGTTAGCACTCCACTGTGTATTCACTCAACTTTTTTAACTGATCTGTGCCTAATATTAGAGGCAGGGGCTAGTTGCACCTTTGACTCTTGGCTTTTTGCCTTAGTGTGGGAGCCACACCATGCTCCACATCTCATTATAGAAAGGACTATATGGCGTGCAACAGCTGGATTGGGAGAGGGTGTTGAGTCAGTGGTAAAGCGAGCAATCTGGCCAGTTTCCATAAATAATCATTTGTTGCGTCCAAAGCCAAAGATGATTGGGCTCTTGCCATCATGGCCCCTTAAGTGTTGAACTAAGGAGGACTGGCTTCAGCAGAATCTTAATCTAATGTATCTAATGCCTCTCTTTAAAGAGCCGCAATTGCAAGCTGGACCTTGCGCCACCGCGGCTTCCATTGTGTTTGTAATGCACGTCCCGCAGGCATTTCCTCATTTATATACAGCTCACAATTCAAAAACTGAAAACGGAAATGCAAAATTCAGCAACAAGCTTTTTCCATTTGTGAATTTAACCATTTGTTTAGACTTCTAGTTAACCTTTGGTTTTTGTCTTGACTTGAGTTTTTCATTTCTCAAAACTTTTTTTTTCTCTTTTTGTCTTTTAAATTTCAATTTTGCTTTGTATAATATCTCACATTTAATCCTTATTTATTCCATGAATTGATCTAGATTTTATTACCTTGAGAAGAGACACTGGGTATTGACGTAAATCTATTTGAAAAATGTGATTTTGACATCTCTAGCGTAAATTATTCAGGGCTTATTTCTTCTTCCTCAACTCCTCTCATCTGTCAGTTCAGCACCTTGACAGGACATCAGCATCACTCTGCTTTAACAGTTACTTCTACTACTACTGCATCTGAACAACAAGTGGCTGCAGTAAATTCAGGAGTTGAATTTCCCTGGGGACAGCACTAACTCTTAATTTTTATGCCCTCATCCTATGCTTGCCTCTCTCTCTCCCTGTTCAACTGTCCAATAAAAAAAAAAGACCATAAGAAATATGGATGAAACTAAACTGCCACTTCTCGTTTAAAGCCATTACAAAGGGAGCTTACAGGACAAACAGCTGTAGTTGTTTAATGCCGCGTGTTGCCGGGGTTTGAGTGCTATTGACATCTCAGCGGGTGACGGCCTGGAAGAGAAACACTTCCATCGACCCGGCCGGCCCCCAGAGTGCGGACAAGCTGCTCCCTTACTCCTTGCCTGATCAGTGTGAGGCTTTGAGATGAACCGATGGAGCTCCTGGGGGTCTTTTCTGGCCAGTCAGCAAAGCTTTGACACGCCTATTTGACTGGAAGGACAACGGGCATCCCTCACTGTCCATTAGGCCCCCAAGGGGATCTGGAGCTTGGGTCATTAAAGGTTGCAATAAAATTAGACCTAGTTAATGGAGGGTTTCACACTGGTCAGCTAGGCAGAGAATTAGTCATGTGTTAAATGATTTGGAATTAATCCTGCTGTAAATGTGTGGGTGTTTTTGAGGCATGGCACGGTATGAGTATAACTAAATGGTAATATCAGCGCCGGTTCGTGTTTAATCACTCCCGACAGACGTTTCCAGAGCAATGTTATTCCGTGTTACTGCGGGTAGCTGTTATGAGAGCAGTCCAACGAGGAAGAAGCATTTCCCCCTGCCTCGTACATTTCTCTATTTTATCGAGTTCGGGAACATTGCTAATGGCAGGAGTGGGGAGATGTAAGGGAGGCAGGGCTGGAGAGAGATTCGATGTGTGTACTGTAGGATGGAAATGTTGCTACTGGCACCTCGGACTGACATCCATACATAATTCAGGAAATCAAGGCCGCCCAGCTTTCCTGACTGGTTCACTATGACGCCAGAGGCCTGCTTTATTGAGCCCAGAGGACCCTTTACTGCAATATTTGCTCTCCTTATATATATTTTCTCACCAAAGACATTTATATTTCATTTCCTTTTCATAGCAAGTTTTATGGCGAGGCATCCTTGTTGGTTGAAGGCCATAATGTAGGAGAATGGAGGACATGTCAACAGCACTGCGTCATGCCCATTCAGTTGGATTCAATGAAGCCCGATAGTGTAATCCTAGAGAGAGGGAAAGATTACCAGAGAGAACCGGAAAGAAACAAAGTTCTAAGGGTGTGTGAAGATGGTGGAAAGTGAGTTGCTCTGTTAGCTGGTTTGTCATCGCGCTCGTTCATGGGAAAGCCGCTGTAAAGTATTCATGGGCTCCCTTTTGCTTTGCTTTTTCCTCTCCGCATTAGATCACTATTGACTCTTCCCCAGCCCTCCATAGCAAAGAGTCTTCGAGTGAACGGCGATGATGTGCCAAAAGTCTGATAACAGCTGTGGCACAATGTCGGTTGAAGCGTATGAAAATGACTTTATCCGTGCCAGTTTAACAGTGCCTGTGTCATACAAGTGGAATGCAATGTGGTATAGATAGAAATGTGATTAAAAATTAAGCAATGAATCAATTCCCATGATAAAATATTCAGCAGACCTGTGCAGGCTCAAATTAAAAGCACACAATAATATTAATGTTTGATGGGGCAATATTAGAAAAAAAAAATGCATGTGGCGCATTTCAAATTAAACCTCGTTGTTCCATGATATCAAACTCCCAGAACAGCAGCACAAAGTTGTTATTGTTTAATTCCACAAAGCATTATTGCAAAACATATTAATCTTCTGTTGTACGGCTTAAATTGTGCATTAAACCCCTCCTTGCACGCACCAGTGTGCTTCCCAACATTGTCCTCTATAGCACCTGCTCCTGTAATCAAATTTATTCTCTCATCACATGAAGCTGAATAAAACATGAGGCCTATTTGCATCACTGAAGAAGTATTGAGTCTTGTAGCAGATGCAGAAAGCACAGTCCCCGCATCCTATCTCATAACAGACAAAGTGCTCCTCATGGTCAGAGGTCTTCTGTATCTTCATCTCTATAAGACCCTTTTGGTTCAACTTAAGGCTGCAGACTTTGGCAGGGGAATACAAAATGGCATCCAGCATAAGTTCTTCAATCAGATTTTGGCATTCTTTTGTGCTCTACCCTCTTTGGCAATTCAGCTACAGCCTGCGCTTGGGAGATATGCAGACTTGCGATGTCCTTTTGCCTGGTGTCGAGAATAGAGAAATCTATCTAAAGTTCTGCCACCTTGCACACAGTACAGTTATTTGTTTTGCTTAAGTCTTTACCAAGTATGAACAAAGAGGATTTTCTTAAGACTATTTACAACGTAGCAAAGAACTTGGCACACGAAGAGACTGTTGTGAAATATTTAGATGCAAACTTTTCTGTTAGAAAATCAATTAAATCACTGTTGCTCCATTGGTAATGCCGAAGTTCCTGTAAATTTAATCCCTCATTTCCTTCAGGAAGGTGATGGCTTCTTTCTCACAGTGTAGAGTTCCCTAAATCCCCGGAACAAAAATACAAAAAAACTGCTTCCTGACTTCTCAAAGATATGACATTCAGTCAATATCTTTTGATAATGCACGTCTGAGACGAGCCCCTACGACACTGGAAATGTAAAAAAGAGGTCTGCCTGTGTTATCTGATGAGCTTCCACTTCGTGCTCACTCCACATTCAATTGCAAGAACGGTTTGGCAGCCCCTTAAGACGATGGAAGGGAAAAAAAGGCTTTAATGTTTAAAATGAGGTCATCCATACAATGTCTCTCCCTCGCGCCCAGTGTTTTTCAACTTCGCCTGTAGAGGAGCGGCTTGTCTGAGCGCTGATAAAATCCGGATATAAAACCTGACGTTGAAGATGAATGTGTCCCACAGCCACTCTTGCCTATCAGTCCTGAGCACAAGCGAAGACAGGGGCCTGGGAAACATGTCAGAGAGCTATCTCTTCTCCCGGTCCCTCTCTCTCCTGCCCTCTACACTCACAGACAGAATTAGAGTTGAAAAGGTTTGCGGCGGGGATAAAAGAGGAGGGTGATTGGCAGAGATGGGAAAGAATGCTAATTTTTTTTTTTTTTTTTTTTTTTT
>OMKZ01051708.1:5772-24409 GCA_900302535.1 Neoniphon sammara | reverse complement strand
GTCTATTTTGGACTGCAGGCGGCGAAAAATAACATGAAAGGCAAATACTGAGGGGGAGGAGGGACGGAAGAAGTAAAAGATACAAGAGAAGAAGAAGTGGTGTCGTGATAGGCTGCTGGAAGTGGGGGAGGGGATGTGGTTTTAAACGTCCTTCCTGCAATGTTATGACTCACGATGTGTCAATTCTGAGTCAAGTCAAATATACCTGTAACAGGCTTTTAATATAAACAGAAAACAGCAGACACAAATCCAGATTAAAACTAGATGGGTGAAGATCTCCTCCAGGGATGAGAGGGGTTTTCCAAGATGGCTTTGATCTTGTCCCTCGCCCAACGACTCGAGAAGATCAGGCAAATTAGTCTGTTGACGTATGAAACAGCAACGGCTGTTTTACACTTCATTTTTTACAGTGGTGAAGCATCAGGCTATTGAACCTATTTTAACCCCCGTCTGCTCTGTGTTGTGTTGACTTCCTTCATGTTTTATAAACTCGAACACAGTGCGTCCAATCAGTGATGAGATTCTTGTCGATATGTACCAGCCTCTTCCTGTAGGAGTTAATGTTGTTGTGTTTTCCGATTTGTGGTTGTGTTGTGATTTCAGATTTGTTGTGGCATATTCTGATTTATCGTCGTGTTTTCTGTTTTGTTAATTTGATTTGTAAGTTGTTTTTTTGTGTTGTGCCATTCAGATTCTCTATAGCCCATTGTTTTTTGATCTGTTTTCCTATTTGTCATTGTGATTTGCACTTGCCGGCCACCAGAGAAGTCAGAGCGATTCATTCTTTGCAATTATTCATTTCTTTTACCAGACTGGTGCAGTTGAATCAGCAGAATTTACACTCAATAAATAAGACTTATTTACGACAAATTCTGATTCTAGGTTAATGCCAATGATACAGCCGCTGTTGGAGCATCCTCTACTGTGATACACACTACATCCTTGGTTGCATCAAAAAATAAATAAATAAATAAAAAATTAGAGGGAGTTTTCTTTTAAGTCACATCACGCCACTGAAATGAAAGTCAAAAGTGGTAAAACAATGTTGACTGGTTGCTCCTTTCCATTGTTCCTTTTTCACTTTTGTCATTAAGTGCAATCATTTAGCTTATATCTAGACTGATAAAACATTAGAAGTAAATAAATCAAACCAATGTCATAAAATGCAACTAAAAACCATAGAAAAATAAAAGAAAATGCCCACATCGTTCTGTTTGAGGAGTAAATCTGCCGTTTCCAAAGTGTTTCCAAATTCCACCCAAAACCAAACTCTAGAACCTCTTAAATCCCTGTTTATTTCACCAACCGCCCTCCTTTTTCAGACCGAGGGGAAAAAAATACCAGTAAACGTTTATTCCATCCATGTCCATTCCTGTTGGCCTCACACTTGAGAGCCTCATTTGACTTATTTAACCTTACAGGGAAGGAGCAGACAAGGGATCGCTGACCTTTTCTGCTATTGAAATCCTCCTATTCCTCGTCTCCAGGCCTCCGGCTCCAGTTTGCAAGGTCTTCTTCTGGGAGCTGAGAGAGAAAGAGCAAAGATAGAAAATGAAGTGAAGGAAAGAGAAGGGCAGAGGTAAAGATATGCAAAGACAGGAAAGAGTAAAGACGTAATGATCTGATAATGACTGTATAGAGCGGGCGCGTTTATTCAAGCCAAATAATCATCTCAGTATCTTTTGATTGTATAAACTGTTGATTTTTCAACATTTAAACTCTCAGTCCTGCTGTGGCAATATTGTTTCTGATAAACTGCCAGTGAATGGCAATAAACGACGTGCCAATAAAGTTAATGAACTGAGAGTGGAGAAAGACAGAGAGCCTCTTACTATAAGTCATTACAAACTGGAAGAATGGAGGGATGATCAGATTAATGAGAGAGTGATGAAAGTGTCACTTGGGAGGTCATTAGGCGCTGAGCGGTCCGTGTTGGAAGCCAAGATGGCCAAACTGGGCAAAAATTTGATCTTGGCCACAGTGATTTAATGTTGCTGTGCACTCGGATTCAACCGATACAGTTTCTGAAGGCTGATATCATTATTTTTCGATTGAAGCTGCCAATACCCGATTTTAATTTTTGTTTTTTTTTAATTTGACCGCTATCATGGCAAAAACTTGCAAAGATTCAGTATTTCCCTCAGGCTTTTTTTCTCGTCAGGGTGGAGAAATTAGACCATTTAGACCATCATGGGCTCTCCGCTGAAACCAGACTGATGAAATTATTTAGTGGTGTAGCTGCTCTTAACGGCAGGTTGAGGCCGGTTTTATTGCAGGTTTTACAGAGTGACACCCCCGAACCTCCATCAAATTAGCAGGGAACAACGCTGAACTGCTGTCAAACCAACAGATCAGGGGAATCCTAGAACATACTCAAACTGAAATTGTCTTACCCTCTGCTCAGTGATTTGAAGGCAATTATATCTCACATTAGTCGTGTTTCCATCAATACATTTTTATGCTTGTTTTGAAGTATTTTATCAGAAAAGGTTGATGGAAACTGCAAAATTCAAAAGAACCTTCCTGAAATTTGCAAATAGGCCTTTAAGCTCGCTTGAAGTGTTTGTTTGTTTTTTTTAAATGCACCAAATTGGAGATGGAAACACCTTTGCCAAATAAGTAGCGAACATTTAACTCACGACTGATCGGCTGTTTTGGCTGTCAGCATCTTCGCAGATCTTCCAGTCATTGCATTTCTTTGTCGCAACTTTGCATTTCTTTGTCGCAACTTCTTCTACTTCTTGTTCTTCTTCTTCTTCGCCTGTACCGCCCTCTTCTGACAGAACTACACTTTGCATAGTCAAGTTTATTCGCTCCAAACCAGTTGATAGAAACGCGCCTAATTCACATTTTTTTATTCTTTTTTGCAACATTTCAAAAGTTCGCTTAAAATGTGTTTAACAATAGATGGAAACATGGCTACTTTCTGTTCATATTTCTGTTCAGTTTTGCCAGTACTTCTTGTTCTGATGCAACTTTGCAAAACTCGATTGGCCTCTCGTTCTCAGTCACAGATTACCTGACTGAATTAGAAGTCTCTGCGGTTGTTTTCTATGCTGTTTGAAATTAAATGAGAGTGAATGGGCCTGATAGGTTCAGCAAAACTGATTTAAAACATCTTTAACTGTAAAGCATTTAGAGTGAGTGCCATTCTCCCCAGGCATGAAATATCTGGAATATGACAGATTTTAAAGAAGTGTATTGCAGACAGAGAATATCGGGGAATTTTCCACTTCACAGGAAAACACCAGAATGTATTTCACAGTTTCTTCCACACATTCATTGCAATAGATGGAGACTGTCAGCCCAGTTGTGGCAGAAAACTTATCATAAAACTTATTCACCCCTTTGTAACTTTTCTGAACAGAAGAAAAATTTTGGTCTTAGCTATAGAAGGTCACGGAAAAGTCAGCGAATTTTATCTCAGGGCCACGATGAGAAGCCTGAGTGGGAGAGAAAGGGAGGCTGAGGGCTGCAGAGGCACAGAGATTTCTAAACAGTCCAAACAGTTTATCCTTTGCATCTCGATAAGATCTCCCTGCCACAAATAAAAAACACATTAGCAGTTTGTTTCCACAAACCTCCCTCGAACCTGCTACTCCCAGCATGCACTTAGCATAGACTTTCCATGTGTATGTGGCCAGATCTGCACACAGATTAGCCTAATGACCGAACCCTTTCTCTCCATTCCTGCCCCCACCCAATGTTAATCCACCTCTGGACTCTGACACTGACTGAGCAGCACCTAATGACCTCCCAAGTGATGTTTTCTTCCTTTCACTTTCATTTGTCTTCTCACTCATTCAGGCCGGAATGACTTAAGAGCTTATTTCTCTCATCTAAAGAGGTTTTTCTTTCTTTATATTCCTCCTCCTCACTCTTTACTCCCATTTTTTTCTCTCTCTCTGCCCTTTTCTCTCTTTATTCCTTTTCCATCTCTCTACAGAATTAGATTGGATTTTTTTGGCAATGCAAGTACATTTGTGTTGCAAAGGCACCTGCAAATATTCATAAGAATCCATATAAAACATACACAAGAAAAAGCAAGTTTATACATGTACACAGTATTTATTCACATTCATTTATTCACTTATAAAACATTTCCTTTCAGGGTTTGCAAGAGGTGTATGATTTTATTTCTGCAGTGTTAGGTTTGACTGGTCCATATTCATCTTTGCTACTCTTAGTCTCAAAAATAGTGGATGTAAATGTAAAAAATGCAACGATTGTATGTCTTCCTCGGCTTCTGCAATTTTCTTTTTTTCTTTATGTTAAAATACTTTCCCCTCTCCCTTCTCTTTTCTTTTTGCTTTTCCCTGTCTGTCTCTTAACATTTGCTCTGTGTGTCCTTTGGCCTCAATCGCAACCTTAAAACTTTATACCACAAATCCTGAACTTTAGGCTGTGCCCGCTCGCTCATATAAGCTGGTTTAGCGCGTGCTGAGCGGTGAACGGAGGGACAGGAGGCCAGGAAGAATCAGGGCAGTCAGAGATGGAGTAGCTAGATTACTCACATTTCTAAATTGATTACTGAAATTGAATCAAATGGTCACTTGAGACCACATCCCCCAAACCTTTAAAATGGAACGAGCTGCTATTTACTTCTTCCTCAATAGAGGAGTTCATATTTATTTCTGTATTTATTTTGGTTTAAAGCTTTTGGAGATTCCTGGTCCCTGCTTAGGATTTTTTTTAACCTTTATTTATCCAGGGAAGCTCGACCGAGCATGCAGCTTCTGTCCTGCAGTGCTGTGCTGTACATTCACACACCTGGGAGCTGCTCAGTATAACCACAGTCTTCCACTGTCAGCCACTGAGCAGCTCCATGGCAATGACTGAGGGTGAAGTGCCTTGCTCAAGAACATGTTGGCAGTAGCTGGTGAGGGAAGAGAGAACGTTTTCATCCTCGTACACAGCGGTCGCACTAGTGCTACAAAAAGTTGCACTTCTAGTTCATTCCCCTTCAAAAAACATGTAATAAACCCATACTCTAAAGACTGAGTCTTAATGGTTTTCAGTGATAAATTTTGTGTTTATACTACTTTTTTTGTCAGTTGAGTTTTAGCAGTCCTCACTTGCGCAATTTTGCATAGTGCACCTTTAACAAGTTTAAATTTCCTGTTCAGATCAATTCAGTTGGATGACTCGAGCGACCAATGAGAGGACAGTGGGTGGGTCTTATAAGCTCCTCCCTTTTTCCACAATAGTCAGGGATCTTCTTCCAGGCTTTCCGCTCTGCACAGAGGAGAGTAGAAAGCCTGGGCAGTTGCTCTGGACCGAACTTCAGCATTACGTATCTGCGGTCAGAGGTCGACGTCACCATGGAGGAGACAATTATTCTTGCTTTGAATGTTGTTTGCAAAGTTCACACAGTCAAAAGAGTTTTGTCTTGTTGTCAAGTTAAAATTTTCAAAATACCCACCCAAAACATCTCACCACATCTGCTCACGCCCCGTTTTTGCTTCGTCAATCGAAGAAAATTTGCTGGCTAAGAGCAGATCTGACCACTCCTTGATCCGACAGTTTTTCCTGCGATCAAACTTGCGATCTCGCAGTCACAACGCCACCCCTGTTGGCTTCACTTTTTCCAACCAGATTTTCCCATCCGGTCCGGGGTCAATCCACCTCTCATGAGTTATCCTTGTGATTTTTTTATGATCCTTCTCAAAACACACAGACTTGTCTTCTGTGGCAACTTTGGTGTTTGGTGTTGGCTTGTTTAGTTGAAGAAATCTGTAAGGGATTGCGTTGTTTTGGTTTTTTTTTTATCCTCACCCTTGGTTGGACACCACTGATTGCACCCCAAGGCCCAGTGAACATTGGCGGTGTTGTATGGCAAGGGAGACTCCAAGTCTGATAGATTAACATTAATATGGACTCGGGGAGAAGGCTGGGCGTATTAAAGGTCATTTCCCCTTCACGGCTATCGAGGGAAAACGCAACGGGCCATTGACTGCAGGGCCACACGCATGAACGAATGCACTCGCTCGCATAGACACAAGCAGACAAAGACACACACACACACAAACATACAGATATAAAGATATACATGGAGGTATAAAAACACAAGAATAGACACAAAGGCAAACACACATGCTTACACATAAAGACACAAATGCACACACAAAGACGCTTATGCATACACACAAAATACTGGGCACCACATGAGATGGCATTATATACATGTAGTGCACTGGTAAACTCTGCTGTGCCGACAGCCTATTAAAAAGCCAGTGAATTTATAACTCCCCGTTTGGTGATTAGGGATTGTGAATTTGGTTGCTCTCAGCTTCAGGTTCTTGTCACACCGGGCCTGTTTTCTGTCTATAAATCTAACAGCCAAG
This sequence comes from Neoniphon sammara, assembly GCA_900302535.1. NCBI lineage: Eukaryota > Metazoa > Chordata > Actinopteri > Holocentriformes > Holocentridae > Neoniphon > Neoniphon sammara. Next base: position 18,065 of record OMKZ01051708.1, on the reverse strand, counting down.
ATCCCCCCTCCTCCTCCTTTTTTATGGAGGTGATATTGCTCCAGCCAATATAGGATTAAGACCATTTAATGTACATTTTTCACTACCTCTGGCTAAATATTTGAGAGCCGTGTCTCCCAGGTAACGGCCGTGCATTTCCATTTCTTTCTGGTTTACATGTAGAAATTTCCCTCGAATTTGTTTTCCTTTCCTAAAACAACATAACGACAATATAATCAGCCAAAAACCCACTGACCCCTAAAGACATGGCAGTATTAGATATCAGAGAAATTTTCACAGCCACTATATCAAAAGAAGCTTTATATGCATCAAAACATCACTCATGTCTCATTCTTTCTTTGTTTAGCGTTTTCTTTCTGTTTTCATGGCCCTGTATAGTCTCATATTAAGTCAGGGAAACCAAAAATTCAACACATTTATACCTGGAAAACCTCATTGTGGTGTTTGTAGCCTACATGATTTTGTGCAAATTAAGTATCTACTTTATTGAGTAGCTTATACTTAATAAAGTAAAATTTTGATTATTCTGAAGGTATGAATCTCCAGTCTGTTTTAGCTGGGATTTTAATGACCCCTCTTTCTTTGGATGCAACTGAATTTGAAGATGTCACACAACAGAACATATGCTGCTTTCCAAAGATGCCGAAAACTTTAAATACACTTTTAGATCTTAAAATGCACCTGACTTCATTTTTTTTAATTTAATCTTATCTGCCAAAACATTGGTGTGGTGATTGTTTAACATATGTATATGACTGTATATGTATATGATGTAACTTTACATTTAAATGTATACATTTAAATGTAAAGTTGTAGCTACAGTTGCTAAGATTCTGTGCTAGCTAGCAACTTTTAGCTAACATTGCTACAGTAGATATTGCTGACATTAGCTGCTGTATGGAAAACAGTAGCCTATTTTATGTTTGGCAAAAAATAAATCACAAAACATCCTTAGTTTTTCTAAGCTGAACCCCTGGAAATGTTGTAAATACACACACAAGGTTGGAGTTTCTGAATTCTGACCAAGGCAGCTTTAGCTTTGTTTATTAGTTTGCACTGACACCTGAAAAGCAGTTATAAAATAGTTATAAAGCATAACTATTATTACATAACTACAGTTTTCTCTATCATTTTACAGTAGAGCATATTGATCAAGCAGTGCTACTTATGTGACAGGCTAAGGCATGTTTGCTAACAGTTCAGTTGCTAACGTTAGCCAGCCAAATAGCCGTTAGGCCTGCTGCATTTCCACAGAGGAGCTGAAGGTTGATCAACTATTCAAAATCACATTAAAATAAACTGATGATCATATCTATATTTCATCATCACAAATGTGTGATTCAGTACAGAATCTATTTTCCTCTGTCCTGCTGAGAGAGGTTTCAAAAGTCAGAATGGATCTCTCTGTCTCTCTCTGTTTTTGTCTCTCTTTCATAATCTGCTATATTCATGTTGAATTTGTGGTTTTCAGGGAATTGGACACCGGCACCCAGAGGGTTTTGGTTTCCATGGAGACTGTTAACTTCTTATCTGCCTCTCGAACTCGCGCTGGAAGGTAAACAAGCAGCTCATTCACGTCTGTTTAGCTTTCCACTCGCCCCTCACTTCAAGAGCAGAAGCAATAAATACAGGGACATATAAAATGTATAAGTTTAGAATAATGTAAATACATATAGTAACTGTAAATGCTCTATTGCATACACATACGATCCTGGTGTGTGTTTTTAACTGGACTTGTGCTTTCCTCTGTGGTTTTGATGTTTAGGGTGGGCGAATGGCACGTAAAGCACATTTGGATTTACAAATCACAAAACGCCAGGGAGGTGGTGGTGAGTAAATCCATCTAAAACTTAGTTTACCCAGATTTTTATTAGCGGAATAGAACTTGCCCACCTTTTTATTGCAGGCATAAATGTTTATCACAGAAATTCACAGTATGCCTATTAAGCTGTATCAAACTGATGTAGGTATGAAGATAGGGGGAAAAAGGTAATGCCTTTCATAAAAATATAATTTAGTTTTGTTTATTATGGTCGTCGTTTGCCTTGTGATGAGTTTTTACCCACTTTTTTATGCAACACTTCATTACTGTAGAAAACTATGAATAACCCATTTAACATTTTGATTAGTTGATGCGGTTTCACTGATCTTAACATTTAGACACAGGTACTGCAGATGCACAGAAGCCGCTGGCATAATTGAGAACATTTTATTTGATCTGGACATCGCCATGGAGGGAATTAAGTGCCCAGCCCACTCGCCAGGTAACTACACATCATCAAACACACACACACACACACACACACACACACGCGTGTACATAGAGTGTCTGTTTGAGTTTTGCATGTCTGCCCGGAGCAATCAGATTTAGCCAGCTTTCACTGCAGGATATTAAAAGCGCCAGTAGGACGCAGGTTCAGGTTCCATGCCTCGATGTGGTACGGCCTGTTTGTGTACCTTGGAAAGATGCTGGCCTCTCCTAGAGGGAGGAAAGAAAATCAAGAAAACAAATGAGGAAGGGCTGAAGAGTTCTTATTGATTGGGATTAATTGCTAATGGCGTCACGGGCAGAAATAATAAACAGGTTAGTAAAGAGTTTATTATACGTTCAGATGGTTTTGCGCTAATTAGCACCGGCTTTGAGATGTAGGTTCAGTCAGGAGTAGGGTGCATTTGTATATGAGTGAGGGCGTGTACAATGTATGTGTCTTACAGGGTGTGTGTGTGTGTGTGAATGAAATTTTTAAATCTACACAGTTATCCAGAATGGTCAGATATGTGTTTTTATACTTGTTTTTTTTTTGTATGTGCATATTACTGTTTAATAATAAATAAATAAATACATTTTGCTGCCATCCCTTAATAGAATTAGAGTAACTCACTCTGTATAAGGAAAGTTTCCTTAGAAAGTAGTTTCCTCATCTTAAGGAATCGGAAGTGTGCTTTAGTGACCTCATATTACATCATTAATATAAATAAATGTAATATTTTTATCTACTTTTTGCATGTCGACTAACCATTTCTAATCGTTACCACACATCATGTTTTACAGTTAATAGTCATAGTCTTTCCTTTGGGCTCTGCCTCCTCAGAATATCAGCAGACATTTGTAAATTCCTCTTCTACGTCATGTTAGCTACTCCTCTTAGATCTCAACATTCGTGTCTTGCATGCAGTCCCGTTCTCGCTCTAGCTCTCTCACTTTTTCTCCACCACCACATTAACCAATTCACAGTCTTGGCATTTAGATATATAGTGTTTTCTTTGGTCCCACTCCCATTGAAGTCTAGCTTAGTTAAAAGCTGCACAGCCCCATACATTACCTATGAGGGGAAAAGTTGGACTGTGAGTCTTAACATTATGTCACCCAGGGATCGCGGTTCTGCTCCTGTACTTAAAAGCCCCCTGATGACGGACAAAGACATAATCAAACGAGCACAGAGGAAACAGACGTGCACTTTGCCCGGTGCACGTGCTGCACACTGCATACACACACACAGCGCAGCGTATAGTAGACTATACATGGATATAAACACAGATGGAAACTGCAAGACCACAGTTTTTTAATCTGAGGCTGTTTTGGTTTCCAGATTTATCTCCTGGTCTTCATTCGGACGTTCATCTTCTCAGGGAGGTGAGGAAATGAGAGCGAAAGGAGAGATTAAAGCTGCACTAGGAAACTTTGCATGTTGGCAGCCCCAGATGGCAGCAGGAGGTAACTGTTTGAATTTTGAGACTTCTTCCTGTTCCACTACGACTTCTTTAAAACCAAGAAATCACGCAATGTGATGTGAGTGACCTGTGCACTCTTTGTACAGTTTCCTCTTCTTGGTATCTGTAAAAGCCTTCATCACTTAAGCAACGGGTTTGGTTTGTCACTTCATGTGCACTAATACAATTTTTTGCCTGTGACCATACCTGACCCCAGATATTTATTCCCAGTTAGTGGGGATGAGTCTGTCTTCTCTGTTCTCTGCAGTCTCACTTTGTATTTACACTCATTAGACAGGTGTATATCTTGAAAATCTTACCCTTCAGCTTCAAGAGAAAGAGGTGGAGAGTAAAAAAGACAGAGGTTTTGTAAAACAGGGAGACAAAACCAGCTGAAATAACATTGCTTTATTTCTTGATCCAAGTTTACAAAGTGAGAATCATTTCCTTCATCGTGTTTCAGACATTTATACCACTATTACCTCTTCAGGTCGATACACACCAGTTCCTTTTTTTCTATTATCAAATCAAATCAAAGATCTGATCCTTGACAAAATATTACCATCATATCATCTCTAAGACAAAATCTCAGAGGTTATACAGATAGATGATCTTTATTGCGTTGGGTTTTTTGAAAAATTAAATCCACTTTTAATGGATATTATTGATACTTTTAGCCGCTCTGAGAGCAGATTTCATGGCGGTCTCAATCCAGGCGTGCGGAGTGGCTGTGTGCTCCCCGGCAAAGTGCACCCTCCCCTCTGGGTTAGACAGCTCGTGGTTGTAGTCAAGCTGCTGATAAGGTGTGAAGACAGCGTAAGGTCCGAGGGCGTACGGGTCGTTTGACCACTTCTTTACCACTCCCCCTGTGCAGAGAGCCTTTATCTCCTCGCCGTGGATCCTCGCCACGTCGTCCAGGACTAACGCCTTCAGCTCCTCATCGTCCATTGCCTGGAAACGTGAAGAGTCATCCTCGGAGGTGTAGGAAGCCAGCAAGACGCCTCTCTCTGTGCGAGGGAATCTGTGGCTCGGGTAGTAGATGAACCTCGCAGCGCGGTCTGTGATGCTCCTCCCACCCAGGATCCCTTCGTCCTCCCAGAAACGCTTCCGGAAGCTGAGCAAGACTTTGGTGGCGCTGCCGTAGTGGATGGAGCGCAGGGCTTCCAGCTTGAAGTGGGACAGAGAGGGATGGAAGTCGATGAGGAGGGTTGCTTTGGCTGTAGGTGTCACCAGGACATAGTCGACGGTCAGGTTGGTCAGGGAGGCGGAGTTTCGCCAGCCCTGGTATGACACCGTGACAGAGTTATCTGTTTGGCTGATAGTTTTGACCTTTGAGTTGAGGTGGACAGTTGTGGCTTTCAGAGAGTTGTAAACGGCGTTTGGCAAGTGGTCAAAGCCCCCGGTCACTTCATAGTATCTGGAAAGAAAAATAAGAAATCCATGTAACTAATGATGCATCAAAATGTTGTAGCTCTTTTTTTTTTTTTTTAGCTCTTCTTTCTTTCTTTTTTTTCTTTTTCTTTCAGCCAGTTCTGACATGATAATGTATTAAAGGGCTCTTTCTCATATGAGTCCGTTCCTCAGGCCACTTCCAAGCGAACTCTAGTGTGATTCATTTGCAGTGAGAACAAAACTCAACCCAACTGCAGGAAGTGAACTAAACATGTTATGTATTACAGGTCATGTTGGGAACACATTAAGGCACAACTCTCATCATACCGACATCTGACTTTGATTTTGATTGCAGCGTCTTCTTCGGAACAAGTGGACCAACACACTGTTGAGATCTTAAGCGTAAATACTAACATCTTTCAAATCTGTTTGGCAGGAACCAAAGCAGGATTACTGACTGATTAATGAAATGAACTGAACATGTAATGAACAAATGATGATGTTGTTGTTTTCTGGTATGTTTAAATTTGTACAGTGTGAAACCAAATTGGACCAAGCAGAAAACAAATCAAATGTATCAATTTCAGTCAAATTCAGACTAGTCAACCGGACTTACAGGTGAGAAATATAAAAAAATTCATGCTTACTTGGTCTGGTCATTGATGCTTTTTTGAGTGTGCAGCGTTTCCACCAGTGATGTGTAGAAAAGGCTGTTCACGTTAAGGATGTCACCAATCATAGCCACAGCACCACGACTCAGTTTGGCTTCCTTCACCAGATACTCCTGCCCGGGACAGACAATCAGACATAGCGAGTCAAGAAATGCCGTTATTGCCACAACAAATCAGTAAAGCGGTGCTGCACTTTACGCTCCCACCTCAAGAATTGTTTGGACAAATTTAATCTTGCTCTCCACCAGAGAGCAAAATAACAAGATCCTCGATTCTCTGGTACAGTGTCTAATTGTAATGCAAAACAGATTTCTTCATCATTGGAGATATGTGCAATCGAGCTATTATAGATAAAACTAAAATAGATAAAACACATTTACAGACATGGCAGCAAACCTTTGCTGCTCGATAACTGAGGAAATCCCATTATCAATAAGATTAATTTCAACTGATGGAAAAAGAATCAACTCTCCATTTCTGTTAGTGTCACATTTGTTCCCCCTCCCTTCCAAAAACATGAATGTTTAATGGAAATCCCAGATCTGGATCACCACCAGAATCCAATCAGTTGTTCCTTGGCCTGAGGCCGATCTGTTCATTCTAATCCATTCATAACTTTTTAAGTTATCCTGCTGATATTCCAACACATCCTCCAACCCAGACAACCACACAGGTCAATTGTTTCTGCCCTCTAATACGACCAACAGATTACGATGCACAGGACCATCTCTTAGAGCCGTCCTGACACTTCTCAAAACGGTCGCCGTTTGGTTACATTTAGGCACAAAAACTACTTGGTTAAGTTTAGGAAAAGGTTAGGGTCAGGTTATGGTAAGGACCTTTGTAGTCATGGTCACAATAATAAATACACAGAAACAAACACAAAAATGAAACCTAACCACCCAGAAATGAACACTGGTCTTGCTTCACTTGGGGCTCCTGCAAAAAAGTCCCATGTTTTGTCGTCCTCTTTCTACTACACCGTTTTCCATCAGTAGGGGCGCTAATTTAGGAAATGCTGCCGTTGGTCGTTTCACATGGTTAGAACAAACGACCTGTGGAGTCGTTCTTTGGGAGAGGACGTCTAGGATATTCAGACAAACTAATGGAAGCAAAAACAACCTCTTTGGTGCAGGTAGCAAAGGAAACATCTTACAAGTCTTACATGTCCTTACATAATGCACTTCTACAAAATCAATCAAAATCAATTTAATCAGAAAATGGCTCATCTCCAGTTCCTGACATATAAAGAATGGGCAGCAGACAACAATAAGATGAGGAAATTTCTTGCAGTGAAAATGGTTCTTGAGGCTGATTTTATCTCCTTACCTTTATAGAGTAAGCATCATATTTTTCCAGCATTTCTTTTGAACAGCCGTGTCGAACCAAATCCTTCCTCACCTGCAAAAAGATTTGGAGTTTGCATGTAATGTAAGTTAGGTATATAAAGCGTGTGCTAAGATGGTATAAGGACAGTGGTTCTCGACTCCCAGGGGGTTGGAAGATAAACACTTCTACTATAGACAGATGCATGAAGGGAACTTCTGCCATGGCTACCACTGTATCTGTTTGTTTGTGTGATGGCATGTTGCATCATACAGACCGCTTCAAGAGCGTCATCAAAGAGCTGTTCCGCTGATTTTCCTTTCTCATTTGGCAATACATCGTACATCAGCATGTCAGGGTCCTCCTCTACAGTCGAGGCGTTTGCTAGTACCCCGTTCACCAAGTAGTAAGTGCGGTTGCTGTTTTCAATGAACTCATTCTTTTGGATGCCCATGTTATCCATGAATGTCAGCAGGATTCTGTTGAAGGAATTTAAGGAAACTTTAGCATTGCTGTTGTGTTTGAGCAGAAGTGAGATAGATAGATAGATAGATAGATAGAGATATAGAGATATAGATAGAGATATATTATTTATATAGTTTTATTGCTGTTTTTTCTGTTAATTTTAATATATTTCTGTAGTTTTATTCTGCAAAGCACTATGCATTGCTAGTGCACTTTTTATTTTTATTGTAAAGCACTTTGAATTACCTTTGTGCATGAAATATGCTATATAAACAAAGTTGCCTTGCCTTGCTTTGCCAAAGTCTATCTATATACATCATTATGGTACCGCCCCAAATATAATGCTAAAACGAATAACCTGCTAATGAACTTGAACTCCTGCCCCAGACAAAGAAAACAAATGAAATAACATGATGCGACAGTAAAGTTAATAAGGCAACATGTTTATGATATGAAAACACTCAACTCAGCGCACTGAAATCACAAGTTTGACAACATCAAATGAAGGCTTCATGTTTACTGTGCTTGTTTGTTTGCTGAGTCATCTTTTACATCTCAAGCAAATAATGATACATCAATTAGTCACCCTCAGACTTAGGCCTCAGATTGATCACTCACCTATTGAAGTTAGGGATCCTCATAGCCCCCAGTTCTGCATACCAGTTTTCCCTGTCATTTCTGTACGTTTCAATCCGTCCGCCAACACGTCCGCTTGCCTCGATTATGGTCACCTGTTTGGGCCACAGTAAAATCATAGTTAAGTAACACAGATCTATGTAATGAAGCGAGTTTTTGTGAAGAACTGATACTTAAATTTTAATTTATGATTCATTACACTTAAACACATCTCAAACACAATATTGTGGTCCAAGGAAGACATAAAAATTAGAGATGTGTTTGTGAATTCAGAGAGGTCCGATCAGAGTGGGGCAAAACTGAGAAAATCCACTTCAATTAAAGGTTTAAGTGCTCAAAGACATTTATAGCCAAGGGAAATCAGACTTTACTCATTCATATGCCAGCTCAACCATTAAAGAAATATATCTATTTACAGTTTGAACTTTCTGGAGCCCATTAAGTGATGGGAACTTCAGCATTATCCAAGAGTCCCTGATAGATGACAGGCACCACTAACCCTAACTCCTTGCCAAATAAGTAAATAAATAAATTTGCATATACACTTTTGTGACTAGCATAATCTCAAAAGTGAGAAAACGTGATCAAGCCAAATGCAATCACTGCACCACACTCAGTGCATGCTCTCATGTCTGCATGACTTATACCAACACCTAGTTTATTAGCAAAAATATATTCAAAAATAGATCAAGATGATATATCAAATGAATCAACTGTGTTTTCTTTCTAATGTCTCAGTTTAACATATTCCAAGAATGAAATGATTGGTAAATTGGGAACCAGAGACCCTATTAATTTACATACAAAAAAAAAAAAAAACAGAAATCAGGTGTGTGCTGGAAGTCCCGCCCACTTTGGTGGCCTACTGCGTTCTATGTATTCATCAATCAAAGGGTGAATTCAGCTATGTATGAATCTCCCAGAAACATGCATTCCTTCAAAAGCTAATTCAATCGCAAACTTAGACTTACACATGTGCTTTCTATAGCTTTCCAATGTTTCATACAGTGTTCTATGAAATCTATCCTACATACTTGATGGCCAGCATCCTCAAGAAACTTGGCTGCAGTCAGTCCAGAGATGCCAGCTCCAACGATGGCCACACGATGAGGTTTCCTGGCCGGGGGCAGACCCTGGCGCACTATCTGTAGGAGTTCGTCATAGTCTTTATCCTCGAGGCATACACTGAGAGGGTCCTCTGGAGGGATTGTGGGGGGGTGGTCAGTGTGGTCAGATACATTGGTGGCACCATGATCCATTTCGGCCTGGTGAGACAAAGAGAGAATGTGCAAATGCTAGTCCTGCGGTACAGTTTCTTCGAGTTATGTGGGAGTTTGTTACGTTTATCCTGCGGATGTACAAAGACAGGCACCTCTCCTTGGGGGAGGGGCATGGTATCAGACGTGGGGCCAGCGCTGTGATCCACTTCAGCCTAGTGAGACAAAGAGAGAATATGCAAATGCTAATCCTGCAATACAGTGCATGGGAGTTATGTAGGAGTTTGTTACACTCATCCTGGAGACGTACAAAGTCAGACCACGCGTCGTGGTGGGGCTTGGCGTCAGATGTGGGGCCAGCGCTGTGATCCACTTCGGCCTAGTGAGACCAAGAGAGAATATGCAAATGAAAATCCTGCAATACATTGCACGGGAGTTATGTAGGAGTTTGTTAAGTTTGTCCTGCAGACGTACAAAGAGAAGCTCAGCTACACGGATTAGGTCGGAGTAGTCAGGCGTGGGGTCAGCACTGGGAACATGGGTTTGGGCCTGGTGAGACACAGGTAGAATATTAAAGCAAATACAGATTCTACAGTTCAGTTTTCTTGCGCTGCAGGTGAGACGTCACATATCAAAGTTCAACACACACGAGCCTTGTTTGCAATTGAGCTTAAATTAGAGATATAAATTGCAGTTCTCAGTCATACAGGGCAGAATATAGCAAAGTGTGCAAGCTTCTCTGTCCAGTTGCCTTTGAAATGCTGCTGCTACGTATGTATAATGATGAAGTAATTCAAGACGTCTCATTTGTTCTGTGGTGTGCTTGCCAATGTGCTTCTTCACTTTAGATCTCCAAGAGGAATTGTTTCAGAAAATCAAGATTTGCCCTGTTTTTATTTGTTGGGAGATTACAAGCAATTCTTAATAGTTGGCTGAATTATATTGTTTATTGTCATAATCTTCTCAGTTGTTTCTACTTGTAACATTAAAGCAGCATGGATTCAGTCTGATCTTGATAATGAGTCACAATGCCAAATCGTGGGCTTTATCAGCCTAAAAGTTACGTACAAAGGTAAAGGTAAGGTGGGTTTACCTATAGTGTTGTACTGCTATTTTTAGAAATGAAGGAATGATGTACTGTCTAATTAATGAAGTAGTGGGTTGTTAAAGCATTAGTAGCCTAACTGTAAAATCTATTAACAAGTGTAATAGTCTCTTGGAAAGACAAGCTGAGCATTTTCATTTTGCAAATATTCTGACAATGGTTTACAATTAAAAAAGGAAGATAGTAGTAGAAGAAGAAGAAAACAGATTTTCAGCACCATGATTCCAGTCCATCAACCCATTGAGCACCAGTCTCCGTGGAAAGTTCGTTATCACTCAAACATTATTCGCAAAATAAATTAAGGGAGCGCCCCCATAATCGAGCAACGGTCGCTAACCCGCTCCCACTGCTTACCCATGAAAAGCTGAGGAGAAGGAGACTGAGGCTAACAGCTGAGTGGAGCCCCATCCTGTTCTTTGATGTTCAAGAGTGAGATGCTGCAACTCCAGTCTGTGGTTCCCCTTTTTGTAGACAGGCTTATTGTTCAGGGCTGTGTGGATGATGCAACGATGACTCAAAACAAACTGGCATGGAAACAAACTAAACCAACAGCACATTTAGTGTAAGCACACCCACTCAAAGTTCAAAGTTTGAAACGCATCTAGGCTCACACCACACACAGCTGGTGACCCCATGTAACATTTACAGAGTGGCACCAAAAAAAAATAAAGTGATGAAAAATTACTGATGTCATTAAGGCTACGTCCGCACTGTGACTGCAGACCAGTTACATCGAGCCAGCATCAATTAAGCTCTCCAGCTCCATGGTATTGGTTTGAGGGGAGAGAGACTGGAAACCACGCCAAATCGCACACAAACTATCTGAATGGACAGACTGCACTGGGGTAAGTGGGATTTTTATATCATTTTATTTAGTTACTTTGGTATTTTGGGTGAACTGTCCCTTTAACCTTGGTCCAGACACTGAATACATAGACTGCTTTCAAAGCATATGAACCATAATCATTTGAAGCTGACTTTTTAGACTTTTTAGTGACCCAGTAGACACTTGATAGGAAGTTTTACCAAATAAAGCATGTCCGCTAAGATGAGCCAAGTGTATTTTGTACTTTTATTGATTTTTTTAACAGAAATTTAGCCATAAACAAATACACCTACACAGCATGTTCAGAGGAAAAATCTCTTTTAACCACCTGTGACAATACAGCATATCCAGTGCAGTTTTCAACGTAAACACACTGGGTTTTGTTTACATTCATCATATTTTGTGTCCTTGATGCCGAATAAAAATGCTGAAAGCTTATCCTGCCTCAAAAAACATCACCAAAGTCTTATTTTGGAATATTTTGAGAATTGCATAGTTGACATCAGTGTATGTAACGTGTCACATGCCGTGCTGGAAGAACGTGATGTAAACAAAATGGGGACCCTGGTTTCCCGATGTGCGCTAACTTTAACTTGCAGGCAGGAGGCTGTGGCTTAACTTCACAACTCAACCTTCAGCCCTGTTACTCCCACACATACACACACACACACACACACATTCAGGGACTCACACATGGCACTTACACACACTCTGCATGAGCGCCTGTGCCATAACAACAAGCTCTCTCTGTCAGCACGACATTGTGAAAACAAATTAGTCCGGTGATTTATGGATGGGAATTGGAGCCAGCAGATCATCCTGCTGCGAAGATGGGACACCTAATGTGGAGCAGCATGTGGCATTCAGGCACACACACACATCTACACACACACACACACATATCTACACACACTTGTGAGGACCTAACATTCACCACCCTCATC
>OMKZ01051694.1:0-17323 GCA_900302535.1 Neoniphon sammara | reverse complement strand
TACATGAAAATGTGCGTTACAATGTATGATAGTGTGATTACAATGTCAAAATGATATAAAGTGATTGTAAGGTGTAAAATCACACACACACACACACACACACACACACACACACACACAGAAATGAGCACAGAGGTATGCAGGAACACACATTTTAGAACAGTCTATCAGAGATTTTACTGAACAGTATGTTCAACATTTTGGGAGTAAAAACATAAAATGCTGAAACATTAAAATTTTCTACCAGTGGAGATGTATTTGACTCAAAGGGGCAAAAATCAACAGCAATACAGGCCCGATTTTTTTTTTTAAACAAACACATATTTACTCATTCATCTGTTTTTCATCTGATTTTGAGTAAGAGTGACAACAAAAATTTTACTGCCATGACCATAACTAGACAAAGATCAACTGACTTATTCACAAGAGTCTAATGAGTAGTAACTAATTAAATGACTAATTTTAGACAGCTCAAGCATATTGTTAGAGATTAACTCAGTAGCAGTCTGATCAAGATACTGACTGGTTTGTGCAGCCGTCCAGCGATGTACATGGTCTTCCAGTGCATCAGGTCATCAATCAGAGACTCTGTACTGATCACGCCATATTTGATTATCTGAGGAGAGGAACAGGACCGGATAGAAGAGGACAGAATACTGATGAAGTAGCAAAATAGTACCAAGCTAAGAAGGAAAGAAAAGCTAAAATAAGGTTGGTCAGAGGTCAGAATAATAGAAATAGAATTCCTTGTGAAAAGCAGATGTAGTTTCTGTGACCATCTAGAAGCTTGAAATTCACTTGAAAAGATTTTGTTAGGAAATGACAGCTGAGCAGCATCAGGTTTTATTTTTTTTTTAAAAAAGAAAATATGATCACAGAACACAGCAAAGAATGAAACATGTTTACCCTTCCATCCACAGGCACCAGCGTGTTGTAGTACACCGCGGCTCCATGGTCATTCTGGATGGAGCTGATCTTTGTGGGCCCCAGCAGTTTGAGGATGGAGTAGTGTTTGCGGTTCTGCAGCAGATTCATGGTGTGCCAAGTCACAGGGTCATCCACCGCAAACACAAAGTCCAGCATGTTCCTCTGAAACATGGAGAGAAGAGCATGACAGGAAGCCTATAACACCTTGGAATGGGACTCAGCATGTATCAAAACCTCATGCCACTGAATCCCAACATCACTCAGATCCTGTCTTAGGCTGAAAATCTATGAATATTGGGCACTGCAATGAAGGGACTGAATGCATGATATTATGCTAAACAGATGCCTCTATTACGATGGAATATGGAGCAACAGCGCCATCCACCAACATCAGGCTAATTATTCCCAGTGAGTTGTGTATACTTCACATGATAAATGTATCAGTAGGCATTATTGCGGAATGTTTGCACTTTAAAAGTGAAAAGGATATACAGTAAACAATGCTGAACAGTATACACTCAGTGTCGTATGTGGACAACAGCTTCCCGTGTGCTGGAAGCTGTCAGGACAGGTGTCACTTACCCCCATTTGACCTTGAGTGGTCCCGTGTTGTTTGAACACGCCAGATCCATAGGCAAATGCTAAACTAATGTCCTGGGGAAACTGGGACAAAATCCTCCTATAAAGCACACCGGTGTTCTGCAGAGCTGGGAGAGTCATTTTGCGCTAATGTTAGCTAGCCAGCGTTGACGGGGAACTATCGTCAGGGGCAACCGACAAACTAAGGGAGGATCAAGAAAATCCCTGCGCAGAAAGTAAGAGACGCATTTCGGACAAAGGAGTCCGATGCCAGAAAAACGTAACAGAAACCACTGCTCTGTATTACAAATTTATTGTATTAGCGCATATTTGTACCCATCAGCTGAGTCTCCAACAGTGCGTGTCGGCTAAAATGTGCGTCACGCAGTCGGCTGCAGACTGTGGGCTCATGGGAAATTGAGTTTAAGATGGATGATAAGGAAGCGTAAAAGATTTAAACGGTTTTCTCGTGTACATGATGATTGTATTGTTACTGCTTTCGCACATATGATTGAATATTGATATAATTTGTAGACTAAACTGTACTTTGCTCTAAAATGTATTTCTGTGCTTGGAAAATCGAAGGAAAACAGAACAGACGAGTCTTGACCATAGGTCTTGACTGAGCCAGCAGAGGGCGGTCTTCTACCAAGTTTAGCCCTGGCACTGAAATACTGATCATTTGTATGGATGTGATGTAATTGTGCATAGTTAGAGATGAGGCTACCTGCGGCTGCTGTCACCAATGTCTACTGCATTATGTGCTGTGGAATGCCAATCAAGAAGAAAAGTATTGAAAACCCTACCAAGCAGAAATTAATTAAACTGAATATATGCACTTATATCCCAGGGCTGGCTCCAGGCAAAGTGCTTGATCTGTTAAAAGCAGTTAAATCTAATAAGAAATCATTATCTTATGTATATCTTAGTGAAATATTAATATGTAGTAGTTTATCATATTCAGTAAAATGTCTGACCTTCTGGTTTGATTTGTTTTCTATCCACAAATTTGACACAAAGATTCCTTAGTGCAGTATACATTTCTAATAAATCTTTTGAAATTTAATCATTCTGACATGAGGATGACTGGTACTGTCAAGACCAAGATCTTCATATTGGGCAGCAGAGTAATGGGCCTGATCTACTGAGGATATAAAAATAGTGAAAACAAAAATTTGATTTAAACCTAAAAACACTATTGATTTGACAGCTTAAAAAAAAAAAAAAAAAAAAAAAAGAACAGTTAATTGAAACCACAAGGCACATCCCAAACCCTTGAAAGGGAAACTTAAGCATGAGAATAATTTCTTGTGAAAACACTGAAGGCCAGACAGGGCATCATCAGTCTAAATGTCTGCAGTAGTGACTAGCTTTAATATAGACCCTAATGCGCTCATCTATTTGAATACATGAATACTGAATGAGGTTTAATGACAATTAGCAATATGTCTTTAGCACATTATGGAACTCTCAAGAGAAGGACAAATATTATCTTCTTAGTAATTGCAATGATCCATTATTTCATCCAAATGAATATTGATAAGGTCACTGAATCCTGACTTAACAAGCTCACTGGCAGGGCTGAAAGTGTCTTGTTAGCTCAGGATTCAGAGATGGTGTGGCACTACTAGGCCTAAAACAGTCTGCTTAATCCTTACATTATGCAGATGTTACATTACAGTTCACCTGAGTGAAGACTCATGGTCATGACCCTGGATATGTAAATTAGTCCATGTATATGTTCAACCCATAAAAAAGGAGTCCTGCCTGCCTGCAGCTATGTCTGTCTTCAAGGTTTTTTTTCCTCCCCATCTTTTATAACCATCGTGATTGTACCTTGTGATTCTATAATGTCGCTCTTATAGGATCCCTTCAATTATGTAATCTTCACACTTGCATGGACAAACACTGCTGTACGTGATTACCATTTAAGGAAGGTACAATGGTTTTCATAAATTAAATAATGAAAGATACTGAAATGTCTGAGAATTCAAAGAATTTGGGACTCTTAAAATGCTCATGTTTGGTCAATGAAACAGTACAATAAAGACAGCTGTAAATGAACATTATGAGGAGTCCAATATTTTAACCTGTTCCTGATTCTTGATCTTTTTGTACTCAGTGTTGTTAATATTTTGCAGCAGTTGATTATTTGAATCTACTGGGAGTGATTATGTCTGTGATTGTGTCTGTGTGAGTGGGTGCAAGAGGTAGCAATCAGACTGCAGCCTCTTAACACACTCAGAGTGGAGAGGTGACAGACAGGCTTTGTCCTCTGCTGCACTACACTTAATTTTTTTTTTCTTTTTACCTCCAATGGACCAACTGTTTCCCTATGATGGGCTGGTGACCTTTCCAGAGTAATCCCCTGCCTTCTGCCCAGTGCATGCTGGGATAGGCTCCAGATCCCCATGACTCTGATTTGGAATAAGCACATTTTGAAAATGGATGGCAAACTGGCCTGTCCTCCATACTGTATGTGCCTGTTCTGTATGTAATAACCCAGTGCTGTTTTTAAGCTTTTTGGGGGTGACAAGACACACTTTGGAAAAACAGGAGGAGCGCCAGATAACTGATTGAGGGAAAATGTCACACTGAACCTTTTATGTCTACACCAGAAGGCTCCATACAGCACAATTAGAAGTGAGATGTGGCCCAGACTGCAGTAGTTTGGATGAAAGTCAGTGTTAATGAGCCAAACAACACTCTTTGTCAGTGATTTTCTTGACTTTTCAGCAAAATCTCACAGCACACCTACACTTACAGCATAGCAAACGATGCTGTCCACATGTATAAAGTTTGTTAAGCAACAGCACACCGTTTGCAGGGAGACAGGCTTGTAAATGTACATCCATTGTGAGAACCCATCCCACCACTCTCCATCCTCTATATGAACATGTATGTCCTTGTGAGAGTGACTATAATATATAAATTGGTTTAGTAAGGAAAGGAAAGACATATTTGTAACCTTTCTTTTGGAGCAAGAAACGCCAGCTCCAAAGTGAATCAACTGTCCTTATGGTTACACCTCAGTTTTATGATTTGAAGCACTTTGGGCAATGATTCTATTCAATGCCTTCATCTGACATTGTGGTGTGAATTCATAACAAATGTCTCCTGGGGTTTTAGCAACAGTTCAGCAAGCAGTGCAGCAGGCATGTCAGAGTTACTCCTCTGCGAAAGGTTGTGGACTCCTTGGGAATGATTAATTTGGATGTCAGAAGCTTTGACAACTACGAGGTATCACAGCTTCAGACTGCAGCTCAGCCTACTGTAAACGGTCCGTGCTAAAACATAAACATCTTTCATCACAGGGATTCACAGTGATTTCAGCAGGCATAGTGTATAATAAAACTGCAGATCGCAGTAAGTGGTGCAAATCGTACATGGTAGTTGAGGCTCACACTGATATTCACACACACACACACACATGAAAAACACACATGCCTGCACACTGCAGCAGATGTGTAACTGCACCAGACCCCTCCATTCACAAATGACTTCTTTCATCTTGCTGCACTGAGGGATTACTGTGTCACTAAGCAGGGAATAAACCAATAATATTCAGAATCAGGGAGTTCAGAAACGAGCCTGAGGCAAAACTGAGCAGCACATTGGAGGCAAATTGAGAGAGGTTTGGATGTTACCTGACACGGTGCAGCAAAATGAAAAATAACTGAGCAGTTTAGCTGGCTGAGTACAGTCAAGTGTGTAATGCAGTGTGTGTGGAGATAAGCAACATCTGAATACCTGTCAGGGCAGCTGAAGCTCAGATTTTTAGAAGAACCAGTCGGCACAGCAAACATAATGACAAAAAATATAATTTCGAAAATATATCACAGTAATTGCCATTGGAATTTGCTTGTGAGTACACAAAAGCAAATTAAAATGGTTATTTATAAAATATGTCAAATGCATGTGAAATGTATTTCTTAGTTCTCCTTCCCTTGCTTACCAAGAAACTTGATCATTCCCAATCAGATTACCAAGTTTGTATTTTATGTATGCAGGCAAAATTTGTATGTATTTATTCTATATTTCCTTGTATGACTTAGTGTAACTTCAAGATGAGGGTCCTGAATAGTAATTGTCATAAAATCAATACTTAATTTACGCAGATATTGTTCTAGTTTCACAAGGTTGTTTTTCCACCTGGATCAAATTAATGTCACATGCTTGTCCTTTCATTTCATATCAAACAATGTTTAGTTATTGTCACCCACCCACACACTCATAAACACACACACACACACATACTCAAGTGGTCCCAGTTGTCTGTCAATTCTCCACCTCCTCCAGCTGGCTGATGTTAGTTTTCTCACAGCACTGTAACAATATCTGAGTCTTCTTCCTTTGTTCACTGGACCTAAAACCCACACACATTTTGACATAAAGATAGAATCTTAAACAAGACCTTCATCTGAATCTCAAATCCATGGCATTCACATTCACACTCAGCCATCATAACTGCTTCAAGATGTTTTAAGACATCTCAAGATATAAAATCTGGATGTCCTGAGACACTTAAAGGCGTGACTGAAATCCAAGCCATGTTAAGGTTACCTAAGGCATCACTGGTTTGACCCTTTCATATCTCCAGACACCATGAGACACAAAATCTGCATTTGCGCCTGTGGATGACAAGAAAATATTATACAAACATTTAAAGTCTCATGTAAAATGTTTTGCTTCATAATTCAATACGTTTCCAATCAATTTGCTATTATAAAGTATATTAAACAAGGCCACCGTGTCGGTTCACATTGAGACATCTCAAGACACCTACATGGAGCTAGGGTAATCGGTCATACATGCATGTTGAACCTATAAATTCCAATGTTGATTTTAAATTCTGGCTATTTCTCAATAAATAAGCTATGACTTAATTTTTTTTCTGCCAAGAAAGCTCACTCAGTTCCCCTATCGTGGTATGCCCGTAAGAGGGACATTTGAGAGGAACAATGTTTGCTATAGCAGTTGGCTACCTCGACTAGTCAGCAGATGGCGCTATCTTCGGAGCATTTTACATAGTAAACGGCTCACCAGGTTTCAAAATGGACCTACTGTTCATGTCGAGTACCTGAAAAGTGACTTTTGCGGTTTTTTTTGTTTGGCTATATCATGTCTGTCATAAGTTAGTCGGTTGTAATACCTGTCTCGGAATGGAGGATGAAAAATTTCGGCGTTTCCTCGCAAAGCAGCAACCATAATGAATGTTGGCTAACAACTAACTAGAAGGAGAGATCATTGGTGAAACCCAGCTAACGTTTTCATCCTTACTATAAGAATTTCATCTCAGGTAAGAGTTTCAAATTTTATACTTACACTGTATTTTATATATTAGCATTATTACCACAGTTATCACTCTGACTCATCCTCTTTAGCTTAGTTTTAACTATAGAAATAAAATTCCTTTTCTCCGGTTTTAACTTGTAAGAAGAGAGGTAAAATGTTCCATCTCTAATATTTCCTAGCTAAGTAAACAGTAAAAAGTCAAAACGATATTTAAAGTGTGTTATTACTGACTACATGACGTTATTTTTTTGTTTAGTGATGTTTTGATTATGTTCCTAGCTAGTTCCTAGCTGCTAGCATAGTGAATTAACGAGTCACACACTCTTAACACTAAGCCCCTCACACTATTGGTTAACGTTAGCTAACCTACTAGGCAAGCTAACAGATGTTTTGTTGTAGGAATGCTGTTGACGGATCGATCTTGGTTGATCCCCAGCTCATTATGTGAAATATATATTTTATGAGCTTGTTCTGAATAGCTGTAGGGTCAGTTTTTATTGCAGCCACTGGCCAGTGGTGGAAAGAGTGCTAAAATAACTTATTGAAGTGTTGTTCCTTGGGTGATATTTGCCTTGTGTATGCCATAGATATATAGGTGTATGCTGCCTCCCTCTGAGACTAAAATTGTGGAAAGGGCTTAGAAAGTGCTCTTGGATTTTCTTGATTTCTGTTTGTGTGATGTTATCATCAGCTTAGGCTACAAGTTGAGAATTAGTGTAAATTCTTAATGTGTAATTCAAACACCTCAATTTCATTCTTCAGGCTGTTAATCAGTTTTACACATAGGCTATAACAGGTGGTGAGCTTGGAAGTAGCTTTTAGTTGGAGGCCTACTAGCACTTAAAACTCTTTATTTGCAAATCCAATTCAAAAGCACATCTGTATATCTGAGAACAAGAAATGAACTTTCTGTCAGTGTTCACTGCACCCATAACAATACTTTTCACTACAATCATAAATATTTTTATGATTTTAAGGCGTGGGAACTGAAGTAAATAAATCTTTACTGTTATCTGCTGTATGTGTTGCTGATATCTTGCATGGACTACTGCTAAGTTGTTTGATCTTTATTGTGATATACTGTAGCTATTGCATCCTGAATTGTATGTTCTGATTATAACTTCAAACTGAAATAGGCCTACTCCAAAATTATCAAAATCCGGTCTCTTTGGTACTACAATCCAATAAGCAGAGTAGAAAGAATGTGTTCCTGTGTGTGTGTGTGTGTGTGTGTGTGTGTGTGTGTGTGTGTGTGTGCGTGTGTGCGTGTGTGCGTGCGTACGTGTGTGCATGCGTGCGTGTGTTTGTGTGTGTGGTATGTACAAGCTTGGTCAAATAGCGCTTTGGGGGATTTGTTGCAGATGTCAGAGTTGTGTGTGGGCGTTTTAATCTTGTTGCTCCATCCATCCATAGAGCTGTGTTAAAGATCATTCAAAGAATCATCTTTCACCAGAACTGCACAACATTGCCATGTCACTATGTAAGCAGCTTCGAAGACAAGAAAAGAATTTTATATTGCAAGGTTAAAGCTACATCAAGCAATATTACATGCATTTTTTGCAGTAAAATGACCCCTTGCAATGTGAGAGTCATCATTTATACTTCTCTATCCACCATATTTATAGCCAGCCTGTTGTTGTTGCCTGGGTTGAGCTTTCTAAATTTCTGTATCTAAGGTCTTCCTCTGCCCTCCACTTCACCCACTCTCTCCCCTGTCTCACCCCCACCAGAGTTCACACTAGACTTTTTTTTTATTATTATTATTTTATTATTATTATTATTATGATTATTATTTTATTTTGTTACTGCCAATATGGACGGTAATATTACATAATTACAGCCAAGCAGAAATAGGCAGGATTAAACCTGACAGAGCAAAAAAAATAACGTTATCCACCAATGTTTACAAGTGTCTTTGGTTTGTCTGCAGCTGTCAACTTCATTCAAAGCTTCTCTGAAAGTGCACATCTGCAGATAGGCTACACAGTACATGTCCAAATTTTAGATCAGTCGTGCAAGTGCAATATACAAAATCCAGTTTGAAAAGCACTAAAATCAGTTACTCCAAGGCCCAAACAATTAAGCCTCATAAGTCAGCAATGCAGCGACAGAAATAGTTCATTCAAACCTTACCTTGTAGCTGAGAGTCGACAACTGAAGCTCAGAGACAAAGCAATCCAACAGTTTTGCCAAAATAAAATGTGTTCCTTGTTTCCAACAAAAAATGCTTTTTTTTCCCCTTTAATGTTCTGTTTCTACAAGTGGTGTAGAGCAGTGATTCTCAACCACAGGGCCGCCAACTACTGGGCCGCGAAAAACTTAAAACTTAACTTAACTAAACTTAATACTTAAAGTGTTAATATTTAAATGGGCCCCGGGCCACTTTGTAATTCGGTCCCGAGGTCAAAAAGGTTGAGAACCCCTGGTGTAGAGGAAGGAAAGTAGGCCTAATGTGGCTTTGTTTATGTACAAATGGAGTTTGTGCATAAATCACTTTTAGTCATTGTAGTGCTGCATTAAATCAAGCAATTTTTTTAAACATTTTTTTAAAATCTGCCTTTCGTAATATTTCACCTCACTTGTAGCATTACCACTCCCTTCTAAAGCAGGAGAGATGACTTCCTATTGGGAGGTCTAAATACAGAGCTAGACTGCAGCTTTGTAATAGCAAACTCTATAATGACCCTGTCTCTACCTGTTGCCCCACTGTGTTTCCAATTAACCTGCCATTGAATCAGAGCTTACTCCCTGCAAGGCCAACTGCCATTTGCCATTTGAGGGGATTCATGCTTATAACTTCCTCATTAAATGTAATCATTAAAAAAGGCATTCAAATTTTCTCTATTCAGTGAAACATGGATTGAGTTGAAATTAAATTGAATAAATAATTCAGATGTTGGAAACTGTCAAACTGAAGCTGTAGCATTTATTACATTATATTGTGAATATCTATTGTAGATGCCTGATTTGCACGGAACCCACAGGCTAACCCGAACCCAAGAGTTTTCATGTCTTAGGCCTATCTAAATTGAGCCAGTGAGACCATAAAAGACTCACACCCTACAGCTATCCTCAGGGTATCTGCATGTGTCAGCAAATTCAATGCAGTTTTTTAAGACCTTTTCAAAGTCTTTTAAGGCCTTGATGCTACTTTGTATTCTGATTCTATCTTTAAGGTAAATTTACATTGAATTACCATAGACCAAGCAGTCTTATTTTGTGAGAACTCGATTACATGTTTTACCCATGGGAAGACCATTATATCAGTACAACAGAATTCAATCAGTGAATTCAGAATTGGCGGACTGGAAACAAAGCACAAGAGAATGAATTGATTGGCTGACCCAAAAACATGTTTTATTAGGATTTTTGGGGAATTGATGATTAAAGTGGCATAATCCTTATGGTTGTTTCCCACGAAGGTCTTCAACCACGTCTTGAATTCCTTCTCCTCCAGCCATTTATCTGAGAATTTACATTTAAGAGAATTTACATTTAAGCACCCTGCAGCTGCATGTCAGCAGAGAAGGTCTCAGTTAGGAGCACGCAAACGTCTCACATTCAAAATCAAATGTCGTTTTCAGATGACGTCAATTCTAACAGGACAGTGCATTACATGGACACACGAGAACCATACCAGTGCTATTCAAAGAATACATTCATCAACCCTTGGCCTTACAGGAAAAAATGTCATTTAATGTCATTTATACCGCGATCCTGCAGTAGAAATTCAGGATTCTCTTGCGGTCGGGCTGCATCGCGGTACAGTTAGGAGGGAGTCAGTCCTTTGACTCGAAGTCCCAGGTGCAAGCCATATTGACAGAAAGCATCCACCCTGCTAGAAGACTCAATTCCTGCCAGCTCCAGGGTGGCGGTCTTGGCGGTGGTCTCACTTCCCTATGGAGGGAAGCAGGCAAAGAGAGAATTTCCCCAGAGGGATCAATAAAGTGTACCAAAACAAAAGATAGAGTAGATTACATCCCAAGGCACCCATATTACTTAGCAGAAGTCTAGAATTCTACAAGGGTAAAGTTGGCAGTATGTCAGTATTGTAAAGTCAATAAGGGGTTGTCAGTACAATCCACACACCACACCTTCTTACATTGATTTATGGATTTTCTGTATCGATTTATTCTGTCACATTTAAAGCCCAGTTGATTCTAATTTAAACTAGGGAAATGAAAAGAAACCCCACAAGAATATGTATTCATCAACTTAAATGCAAATGTCGTGCCACCCAAAATGTCTTGACAACAGCATGATATTTTTTATCTTAACATTCTGCTTTCAATCTATAGTATAATTTATTGTCTCTTAATGTATGGACTTTCATCACTGTTCATAATTCTTTCATTCACTCACCCACATATTTAGTCTGTCATGAAATGTGTGTGTGTGTGTGTGTGTTGTGTGTGTGAAAGAGGAGTAAAAAGGAGTAATAATCTTTCAACACCACAAATTTAGCACAAACAGACAAGAAAGAAATATTTTATAAAAAGGATGCAGTCCACATGTGAAAAACAGTCAAAGCAAAGAGGCTGTATGCAGTATAAGGATGCCAAAATATGTGTGTTTTCATGCCAGCATCCGTATTAGTATGTGCACGTTAGGGTGTGTATGTGTACATGTGTGCACATGTACACATACATGAGTTTGGACTTGTGCGTGTCTGTGTGTGGGTGGATGGGTGATGCTCCTGGCATTGTAGATCTGCTATGTTTTCTTGGCCTTGCCATGTTTCCTCCAACGCAGCTGCACGAGGCAGAGTATGTGAGACTTTTTACTATAGAGGCCAAGGTCCAGAGCCACACTCTGCAACAAGGGCACAAGTCAAAAGAAAGGGACAGATCTTCATCTTAAAGGAAAGGTTTATGGTGGTTAAACCAAAAAGCTCATATAATACACTGACATTCCAGCACATTCTTGGAGGGTTGCTTGTAAGTTATTATGCAACAGGGGCAAAAGTTAGAGCCCAATTCTCTGCTGTTATCATAATTGCATGCATACACATGTATAATACCTGTTTGGAAATCTATAAACTTCCACTTAGTGAAAACAAAAATAAAGAAATACAGTAAAATAGAATTAGACAACGCGCTATACGTGCAGTTCAGTTTCAACCTGACCAGCTGTTGAGAATGTTGTTATTAAAAATTTATAAGGCCTGCTACAAGTGTGTGTGTGTGTGTGTGTGTGTGTGTGTGTGTGGTTGTGTGTGTGTGTGAGTGAGTGAGTGTGTGTCTGTTTTTACCGTGTCATCATGAACCATGTAGGCCAGGATGAGCTTTGGGATGTTGTTACAGTTAATGCTGCAGCTCTGTGACTCACTCTGACTCTCCACTGGTTGACTACACACAGCCCAACCCCTCTCCCCCACCTCACCCATGTGCTTGACTCATTGCGATACAAATGTGAACCCATCATATTGCTGGAAATTCTCTTTTGGTAGTGCAAACAGTGTTGTTTTGATGCTCTCGTAACATTTCGTTTGATTTTGATCTTCAAAAGTGTCACCGCATCTATCCTACACTGAGAGACAGTGGGTAAAGGCAAGAATAAGTGTTTCACCTAAGAAAAAAACAGGTCTGTGGTGTTGAAATCTTAATACTATCTGACACCAAAACTCCAATACAAATACAGTTATTTTAAGCAGGTAACAGCTCAGCACAGTTAGGGCACACACACGCGCACATCATTTTAATTCCCCATGGATTTTAAGCAATCATGTTACTTTTGGTTCACATGCTGTATTGAGGACACATGCAGCCAGGGTCCAGGAATACAGTGAACATTGATATAAATATACAAGTTATGTACATTTGTTTTATTTTTGAGAAGGTGAGTGCATACACCTTTAGCAGTTTTTTTTTTAAATCTATCCAGGCAGTTGGAAAGCAGAGATGGAGACAGAGCAGAGAAAGCCCTGGCAGGATTCAATTTGAGGCCAGCAGGGCCACATGTATAGCTCCAGAGGCAGTACACTTGACCACCTGTCCATTTGGGCACAAATCATATAAACTTGATACATCCCACAGGCACTGGTATTTTGTGCCTTTAGTTCTTCAGGAGTATGATGAATTCATGAATTATTGGCTTGACCATAATGGCAAGGCCAGCCCTGTAAACACGAATGTCTGTCACTTGCTGACTGACTGACTGAGTGATAAAGTTACACCATTGCACTGCAGCTCATTCCAAATTTATCGCATGCTCAGAACAGAATATACATACACTGTCCAGCCATCTACTAGGTTTTGACCTAGTCTTATCGAATTATAAATGTAGGGGTCAAATAGGTTATGTGTGCTGATAGCTGAAATTATGAATGTGAATATTGCCACCTTAATGCAATAATGTGCTTCTACTAGATGTTTTTCACTTTTAGCTCGAACCAGCAACAAATATGTGGCTTTGAGTTAGCTGTTTGCAAAGTGTCTTTGCTGTGAGAATGGACAAAACAAACAGGTAGCAGAAATGATGAGTCTTCTACAACAATTATGCCCTGGCTCAAAAGAGATGTGAGCAGAGAGTATTGTAGAGTGCAGCTGAATTGCAACCAGCTGTCTCTTTTGGATAAAGGTCAAAGATTACATTTCCATCAACAGAGATAGTAGCAGCGCTAACCAAATCTTTGTTGAAAATTAAGGCTACATGCTTCCAAGAATCTCTTTGCCTTTATAGAGTTTCAGCTTTGTATGAGCAGTCAAATCCCTCTGCAGTCTTCCCCATGCCAAGCTGTTCTGCTTAGTGTGGTTCAGGCAGAATATTTTTTTTTCCAGACTGAATAATAGTCTTCCTCCTTCTTCCCCTGTCATCTTCTGGCTGCTCTTAAAGTAAAGCTTTGAGCAGCAAACAGTGCAGAGGCAGCCTGCTGCTGGCGGCATTCATGAATTGTGCTCATGCCCTGAAATAGTGAATGTATAATCAAGCCAAGCATGGGGAAAAGATCTTCGGTGTTTGCTTTGGAACGAGGACTGGAAGAAATGTGAAAACATATACCCTTAAAAAA
Source organism: Neoniphon sammara (assembly GCA_900302535.1). Classification (NCBI taxonomy): domain Eukaryota; kingdom Metazoa; phylum Chordata; class Actinopteri; order Holocentriformes; family Holocentridae; genus Neoniphon; species Neoniphon sammara. Next base: position 3,513 of record OMKZ01051694.1, on the reverse strand, counting down.
CACAGTGGAACAGAAGAGAAACAGCATATTCTCTTTGATGAGAAAAAATGATTTTCAGTTTCATCTTTCTATTGCATACTTTTGACCTGCAAAGTGTCTGTGAGAACAGAACCCAGTTGCAATTTAATTAAAAACTGAGTATTAGGTTTTAAGTGAAGCAGTAAAAGAGACACTTGGCAGGCTATACTTTCTGGTCGTCAAAGACGAATGTGAAACATGACCGTAACCATCCTATATTATTTGTATAACCATCGATGCATTCATAAGTATTTTTCAACAGTGAGAACTTAGGATAAAATTTGGAACTGTCCCGGGATAGTAGGAAGAGGATGGATTGTTATTTCCATCTTTGCACTAAGGCACTGAGAAGAGTATGCATGTGTGGTGAATATGTGTGTGTTTTTATAAAATTTCTTCATCCATGGTTTCAGGATGCTGCCTGTGCCACTGTTCCGGATCTCCCTGGCAAGATGTGACATAGTTTGTACAGATATGGTCATCTTAGAAATCTCACTTTCTCACATGCTTTAACAGTGTGTGTTTTAAATGCCAACACTGTCGGAGAGGATTTTTTCTCTCACTGCACTAATAACGTACAGAGCCTTCTACAGCAACTACCAGTGCCTGATCAAATAGTGATAAAAATGCTTATATGAATCTATGCTTTGCAAGGCCTTGGCTGCCACCTTTTTTCCCACTTGCTGCTCTCTTGGGCTACAGGACAAACCGTATTATTGGAGAGCAACACGTTCCAGTGGAGAGAATAATTTGATTGATTCAATCAGTTGATTAAAAACAAGAGAGATGGATGAATCCCAGTTAACAGATGACTTCTCCTCTTCTCTCTCCTTTTGGGTTGTGCCGATAGACTATGATCTCGGGGACTCACAATGTTCTGGCTTTGCTAATATCAAGATATTTAGCTCATTTGAGTCTGCAGGGTTTCCCAATAATGTATTAAACTGGCAGGCCTCCACAGCTTAATTTGCCCTGCCATAGTTTCATTTCAGCATCCCCAGCGTAGCCTATAATGGCACTTGTGACACAGTTGTGTGCACACGACACACACTACAGCGTATATCTGACTCTTGCCTTTACTGACATGTTTTCTCCCTCTCTCTCTCTCTCTCTCACGTACACACAGACACACACACACACACACACACACACACACACACACACCACCCTAAACATCGTAATGCATTTTCTTATTAATTTATGCAACACCCCTCCCAACCACATTACACCAGTTCCTAACTGGACACGACGTGATGCAATCGATCAAGCAAAAAATTATTCCTAATAGGACACGATGTAGAAAGCAGTCCAGCAGAATGATCCAATCAGATTCAGTGCCTTTTTACCTCAGAAAATCTTTACAATGAGTAGGTCCCGTTAGCCTGCTAACTTATTGATATTTTTATGTGTGGTTTGCCATTTTTTCCATGTTTTTTTCCTGCTAGGCTGCACTACAGACGGTTGAGAAGCTCTAGTATCTCACTCTCTGCCTGTAGCTTCAAGCTTCCCAGAGCGAATCTGTATTTCCTAGGATGGCGAAGGCATGACCCTACCCATTCTGCTGTCGTTTCCTTCATTGATTGGGTTGGTTAGGTTTAGGCATGAGGAGTGAGATTGGTTAAGGTGAGGCTAAGAATATCAGGGTAAGTCGATCAGAGGCAGAGTAGAGCGGGACATGCCTTTGCCATCCTAGAAAACGCAAATTTGCTTGCCAATAGGCTAAAGAAATGCCTGATTCCTGTACCAAGCGCTGGGCAATAAAAACAGTGAAACAGCGAAAGCTCGCTCAAATAAAGACAGCGAACATTTTTCAGAGCACTGGACGATGTCGCTCTGTCTTGTCATTGTCGCTCGTAGCAGGTTAGGACAACTAGATTGAAAATAATGTGCACTATTCAGTTTCACGTTGCTTGCTCGCTCACATTTCATCCAGTTAGGAATCAGTGTAACTGATTGCTTAACCAACACTTAAACAGTAAACATAGACACATAAACAGTCACACTGCTCCTCTCCTCCCGCCTGCGGGCAATCGAATCGGGTATTGGCAATCTCACAGGGTGACGATCTGACTATGGAGGATATTGCCCAACCCTACTTCTCTTCTCTTCTCTTCTCTTCTCTTCTCTTCTCTTATGCCTTTCATCCTCTGCCCTCACCTCCACTCCTCCTTTCTCCTTTTTTCCATCTGCCCTGTGCCTCAGCAGTTTCACTCTAGTGCTTTGAATTACGTATCAACCCTGCCCTTCAATATGCCACATGCTTTTAATAGCAAAATATTGGCACAGGCGTATTCACAGAGGGGGGTTTATTTCCTCAGATCTACAGGAGGGCATCCATCAGAATGTGTATCAAGTCTCCGTCTCACGTACATGAGCACACACGCTGTGAGAGGGGAATGGAGGAAGGAGGGAAGAGAAAAGGGCTGAAGGGAGTAAAGGAAAAGAGAGGTGGAGGCAGAGGGTGGAGGAGATGGATGGACGATGGGAAAGAGAGAAGAAGGGAGGGGAATTAAGCGCCTGGAGTTGGAAGGAGGGTCTTTTCCATCTGTGCACTCCGCTTTATGCACGCTCGCAGGAAACCCCATCAACTGGCTGCACACGGCACACAACACTACGAGGCTGCGGCACGACACACACACGTAAGCCTGTGATGTAGGAGGATGATGACAGGAGAGCAGAGAAGGGGAGGAGGATGGGGAGAAAGCCAATGAGCAAGCTGAGTGACAGAGTGAGGGAGCAAGTGAAGGAAGGGAAGGGTAGAGAGAGCATCGGCTAGAGGAGGAGAGGCAGAGGAAAAGGGCAGAGAGAGCGTGAGAGAGATAGAGCGTGAGCAAGTGAACGGGTGAGATAAGCAGAGAGAGAGAGGGGAGGGGGAGAGGCAGAGCAAGAGCATCTCTTGCACGCATTCAGCTTGCAGCAGTTCAGGAGGCAGGCAGAGTTGAGAGGGAGAGCTCCAGTACTTCACCAAAGGGGGCGACAACACAGCTCTCTCTCTCTCTCTCACACACACACACACACCATATACGTCACGCACACGCACTTGTGAGGAGGCGTGAAGCTCAGGAGGAGGAATACCACATACACACACACGCGTGCTTTGCTGGCTTATTGCGCTTTGGAGAGCTGTCTCTTGAAGACTGGACCAGAGCTGTATTCATCGCTCCATCCATCTGTCCTTCCTGCTTTCCATAGCTCCAACACGCGGAAGCTGCCTTCTCGGTCTTTTCATCCCTCGATCATTTGGACTGATCTGCTGTCTGTCATCCATCTAACCTCTGACCAGGCTGTTTTCATCTCTTTATCCATCTCTGCGTGTTCCTGCGCTCACTTTACTCTACCAGTCAGGAGAGGCACTGACAGAGCAGCTAACTACCCAACTGAAAGACCGACCTTTCCACCGCCATCATGAACTTCCTCCGGCGCCGTCTCTCCGACAGCAGCTTCATCTCAAATCTTCCCAATGGCTACATGACAGACCTCCAGAGGCCTGACCCT
>OMKZ01051685.1:4824-19557 GCA_900302535.1 Neoniphon sammara | reverse complement strand
TCACCACTGCGCACCACCACGCCGTGCCAGACCCGGGCAATCAAACAGAAGTGGTCGCACTCACACTGGTGCCAGGGCGGGACTGACTGATTCACAGGGCCAGCGGTAGACGCTCTGTAATTTGCACATCCCAAGATGACCTCCGGTGGACTACACCTCTCGGGAGCGCATGGAAATCTGTCACCGGGATTACATCTATACCCGAGACCGGCTTCCGAGTTCTGATCATTGTTTCCCGAGAGGCCGTTTTTCTTACAGCCCGACATGAAGACGCGACCTGCGGGCATCGGCAGTGCCAATGCGGAATGGATGGGTTCGCTTCCCCCCAAACTCACTGCCATGCCTCTCAAATACCTTGCTGTGCCAGGTGAGCTTGTTGTGCGTAAAATGGCAGGTTGCTCCCCTATGATCTGTCCACCTCGTGAAAGAGCTACAGAAATACTACAAAACATTTTAGAAGGATGCTAGCACAGAAAAATCCCTGTAATATCATAGGACTAGCCTATTATTCTGATTCCATAGCCTTAAAACGTGATCAAATCCACCCAGAGAGGGTAAACCATCCACTTAATCTCAGTTTTCCCAGCGTTTTATTCGCAGAATTTTAGACTGACATAAATCCATAGTGTATACCACGTCATGGTAAGTAGTAAACTCGTATGTCTTTTAAGGAAAACATAAATTAACACTACATCACTGACGCCAAAACTAACCCTAACTGCTTATAGGAGGTGACAGTATAATTATAGGAATATTTTAAGGGTTTTTTTTTTTAGGATTTATCTATCTTTACTCATATTAAGCTTGGGCAAATTGATGCTGTTTTTCTCCACAACTGTGGTTTGCAGTGTTTCAGTTACAGTATTCACAAACTCCCAAGACAACAATAGTCTTGTGCTACTGGGCACTGGTGCAGCTGGGGATTATGTGCCTTGCCTAAAAGTACCTCAGTGGTGGTGTTGAGGAGGAGAAAAGCATCATAATTCACATTCCTTGCCTGTTGTCAGTGGGCCAGGGGATTCAAACTGGAAAAACCTTTCATCCGACCACAAGCTTAATGCCACTGTTGGCCCAGTTTGTAGGTTATTGCCTATCTGAGGTGGCCTGCATGGATTCTTTCCAAGTTCAAGTACCCTCCACTGATTTAAGAGGCTAAAGATTTGCATAGTAACACTGGAGAAGTACATGTATATTTGTGTACCTAGGAGAGGAACCCTGCCTCTAGCCTCATTATCTGTCTATCTTATCCTCTTCACACACTTAAAACTCCTCTCTGGCTACCTCAAGCAACCTTGTCTGTTGTGGTGCGTTTGTCTCCGTGACCCTGTTACCCTGTTTGATTTGCGCTGGCCTCTTGGTATTTAGCCTAATCTTTCATTACCTGAGTGTGACCCGATTGTTGCGTTTTTGTGCGTGCATGTGTGTGTGTGTGTGTGTGTGCGCGCGTGTGTGAGAGAGAGAGTGCTGATGCTCCACATTCCACATACCACTTCTCTCACTTGCAGTCTCTCCCATACAACTCCCTCTATTTTATGCTTCCACCTCTTGCCTCCTTTTCTCTCATGCTTGTTTTTACTCCCTGTCACTCTGTACTTTCATCCTTTCTTAAACCCTCTCTCTCTCCCTCCTATCTCCTTTTAATGCACTCTTGACCCTTACCTCTCCTACATCCCTTCTTCTTGAACACCTGTCCCATTTTTTCTCTGTATTTTTTTCTCTTTTTATAATTTTTCATTGTTAATCATCACTTTAGTCATCATCATCCTCTCCCTCTCCCAGGGTCCCATGATTCTTTTACCTATTGGGTGGACGTGCAGGCTCCTGTGGGTCCAGATCAGAAGGCGTATGTCAAGTACCTGGCCACCGTCTTCAGAGATGTAGCCAAGAAGGTCATGGTGAAGTGGTCCATGACGCAGGTACAGAGACCACAGAGTTTGAGGAGCCAAACAGTGTAGGGTCAGTTTAGGAAGTCTGCAGATTTTACAGTTCTGACAAAACAATTGCAGTTGGGTTGAGTTTGGTTCAAAATGTTACATGTTTGGGCTGGTTTAAAAGATGATTTTGACTTGACTGGGTTCATGATGTGTCTCAGCCGAATCACTGGGGACGAGCCGGAAAATATCTCCACCCATGTAAATTCTCCAAATACAGTATCAGATTGTGCTTCAAATCATTAATTTCTCTGACCTGATTCTTGTGTCTCATGGTTTTGTTACAACTGTTACCGTAATATCTTCCCATAAACATGACAAACTATTAATATATCACAATTTTCAGAAAATAATGTAGTAATTCATTTAGCATAGTCAAGATCCCGCATGACTGTGTAATGAATAACTTTTTTCCTGTTAGTGTAATAATTTACAGTGATCACAAATCACCTCCTTCACATGTAGCACTGTGTTTAATAATCAAATTTGTGAGCAGGTGAGTGGGCTGCGAATTGAATTTTGACTATGATTACATCATCAGTTTAATGATGTCATCTATGAAAACTGACAATTCCAGGCTTCTCATAAATGTAATAAACACGATAACGTAATAGCTAATTATTATCTTAACAGGAAAAAAGTTACTAGGTAGCTGTTTTACAATCATGGAAAATTTCTTAAATTATTTACTAGTTACTATTTACTATATTAGTTACTTGGATGGATTATTAGGTTTATGGGATGTTGTTACATTAACCATTGCAGCAGGCTGCTACTTTACCATTTGTCTTAGTGCACTTCACAAGATAATCTCAGTAACGGACATGAACACTGAGGACATATCTCACCTGTTTCTATGGCATGAATACAATATAAGATGAATTTCAGGGGATGATGTTTCTTTTCCAGCCAGTTTTGACATTTCTGTATTCTGGCTTATTGTCTCAGAACCTGACGTTTAAGGAGCAGCTGGAGGCAGGCATTCGTTACTTTGACCTGCGGGTTTCCTCCAAACCCAGCGAGCCCGGCAATGAGATCTACTTCATCCACGGCCTGTTTGGGCACAAGGTTGGCAGAATAAGCGAATTCATTTACCAACCTTTTATACCTTCATCCTAGAGCCTCCTGTTCTTTGTAGTTTTTTTCTGCCTCTCTTCTTGGTCATACTTTCTTAAAGTGTTTTAAAACCTGCAGTTATTTTTCTCATTTTATTCCGTGTCACTGTCTGGTACTATTCTACCTTGCTCAATGTTTTTATCCTCTCTCCTCCCCCTCAAAAGCTGAATTTCCTTGTCTTTTCCTTGTCCTCATGAATAAGAATGCAGTTATTAAGAGGTCTGCCTGATTAAAGTTTAATTAAATGAAACTACAATACATGAGCAAAATGATGTTTAAATTTAGATTCAGACTTTGGAGCTAGTTGAGCATGTGCATTATTTATTATGTCAAACACAAGAGCATGAACAGCGCTGAACCTTAGTCCTTCAATTGCTCAAAAATGCATTTAGCTACTACAGTGTTCAAGTTTCTAGTTGACTTTAACTACCAAAGTCCACACAGACACCCATCACCCCATTCCACATTTCACACACACACTCTCTCTCTCTTTCTGTGTCAAGGTGAGGGACGGTCTATCAGAAATCAACGGTTTCCTGAACAGACACAGGAAAGAGGTATGACCAGATGAATTTCATGATGAATTTCATGGTTTACTGAAGCATAATCTAAAAAAGCAGGTTTGATTGATTCATTGAATGATTGATTGATTGATTGATTTATTGAGGTGGTGTTCCTGGACTTCAACCACCACTACGCCATGGAGGCAGAGCACCATGCTTATCTCATCAACATGCTCCAGGAAGTCTTCCGCAGCAAGCTGTGTCGCATTTGTGTCGTGGAGGACATCACCCTGGACTACCTCTGGGAGAAGAACTACCAGGTGAGATCAGACGGAAGCAGCAAATATGGCAGATACACAAGGACAGTGAACTCAGTTATAAAAAACACTTTGTCAAACTGCCTGTAAGCACAAATCAGCCTCTTTCCCCTGTGAGCGCGTGAGGCCGATGAATCATATTGAAGACAGACTGAGAATTTACAACAAGGGGGATGCAATCATTTATTTGAAATAGAAGCAGATATTAAATTATTACATTAGTCTGGTAAACTATGAGAAGGAAGAGTTGTTCCTGGACTGCATCCACCTTCCTCTTCTGTTTGAACTGATCAGATGGATTTGCATCCACTTTGCTTCCCATTCAGATGTTCTTCCTGCAGCAGGGATGCTCCTCGTGGTCTAAATTACAAGCTGCATGTGTCCAGAAGATGTAAAGACATGCATTGCACCAGGCTATGCACCCCATAGTGAGGGTCATGGCAATATGGGTGGTGGAGGTTTTAGAAGTGGCTAATTTAATACATTTTATCAAAGAGGAGGAAAGTTCAAGAACTTCATCCTTGCACCTTGCACCCAGCATTGGGATACCTTTTAGGAGAAATTGCACAGGGCATCACTGACACTGGAAAAACATGCCGGTGTTCTAAACGATACGCATTGAGGACCTCGGCATTTGTTTGCATTACATTTGATAAAACATGTTATTTCGGTAATTAGAAGGCGGCATGAGATTCCTTTGAACAAATTTCTCACAGTCTGATTAGTTCCTTCTTTCTCTCTCTCTCTCTCTCACAGACACACACACACATACCAATGCTAAGCTATTCCTGTCTATAAGCTGTTGTAGTGTGCATGTCTTAGTAGAAGATGGTTAGAAGATTATAGTCAGCTTCCAGGCACTATAGGGTATACTCTATTATTTGTGCTTGGGTGTGTGGTTGTGTGTGTGAGTGCATGCATGAATGAATGTGTGCAAAATGTCAAAGTGTGCATTCATTACGTGCATGTTTTTGTGTAAGAAATAGCAGTATGAATGCATATGTGATGGTGTGTGCAAGAAGGAGCATGTCTATGATTTTTTTCTGTTTGTACATTTACTGTATGTAAATGTGTGTTATTGCATCTTGCTGTGTGTGTGTGTGTGTGTGTGTGTGTGCGCGTGCGTGTGTGTGTGTGCCTGGCAATCTCTGCTGCCCGTGACTCTCCTGGACAGTAATTAGTGGTGAACGTCATCCCATTAACTCTTGTCAAACCATTGTTCTGTCTTTCACCACATTTAGCTTTCATCCTGTCATCACTCTCTCCTTCTCTGTTTCTATTTCTCGTCTCACACTTTCTAATTTCTCTTCCTTTTTCATCCCTTTGATGTTTTTATACCACACACAGCAGCATATTTGTGCCGGCTGTGTGTGTGTGTGTGTGTGTGTGTGTGTGTGTGTGTGTCTGTCTGTCTGTGTCTGTATTTGTATGTGTCTGTGTGTGCATGCTCATATTTGTTTGTGCTCACATATTCCTGCTCGTGTCTTGTATAGATACTATATAGTGACTTCCTGTTTCCTATTCCTGACCCTAATCTGGGACTAGCTTAGTTGGCTGAGGAGAGAGAGAGAGAGAGAGAGAGAGAGAGAGAGAGAGAGATAGCAAGCAGGATAGTGGGAGTAGATAGACTAGATGACAAAGGACAGACCAATAGGCTAAATGGGAGGTTAAAGGGATGGTAAACCCAGTTAAAAGTGTGCATTTTTATTTATTTATTTATTTATTTCAAGTATTATTCTGTTTTCATCATCCCCTAAGAGTTGAGAGTTCCTGAAAGTCACTAACTGTGATAAAATGGACTTTTTTAGGGACTAGGTTTTAGGGACTGAATTTTCTACAGTAATACATTCCAGCAGGGCTGGGTGGGCTTTAGTTCCCCTTGTAGGGTAATGATATTGTCTCGACTGTGAATATGAGAATGTGTGAGAATGTGAGAGCTAAAGCTCCATATTAGATTGAAGTGCTTTGCCAGCCCTCATCTCTTCTGATATAATGTTAGATTGGTAAAATCTCGCCATCGCAGTATTATGATATTTTCTACATGTAATGATGACAATAAAGAGTATTTTACTGAGAAATTTTAGTTTTAGTTTACTATCCCTTTAAACCATGGATAGATCAATGTGGGGTTTTTTTTTTATCCCTGTCTCCCCTGCAGAGTTTTTTTGTTTGTTTTTTTTTTTGTACCATTCCTGGCTGCGGAGGGTTGCTGTCCATCTGTCTTTTTCCCACACACAAATACACCCAGACCTACCCAGCCCTATTTTGGTATTCTTTTAAACTGACTGCACCGCAGGCATCACCTAAACTATAGTAATTGCTAGGTGTTTTTGTCAAAGTTATTGCAAATTCACCCCTAAATCTAATCTGAGCTGAACCCAGCCCACACAGGATTTTGTAAAAATTCTCCCCAAGCCTATATTTGTATTCATCATCCTTCCTGTGTCTGTCCATCCTCAGGTGTTAGTGTTCTACCATCATCCTTCTGCCGAGGGCTGCCCTGTCCTGTGGCCTGGCAACAGGATCCCTGCTCCCTGGGCCAACACCATTTATCCTGTCAAACTCATTCAGGTCAGACAGACAAATGCTGCAGAGCACCAAGACCATGGGATTTTTAGATCAGCTGCCAGCACCGGTTTCCACTGAGAGAACTTAATGTCAAGATGAAATTCAGATCTATTGTTTCATGTACCTACATACAATCAATTATTTATGTGAAGACTCCTCAGACACAAAAATTATTTTTCCACAACACAATATGTGCATTTCTGGGGAAAATCAATCATTCAATATTGATAAAATATTGAGCATATTGAGGTTTTATCATTTTGTCAATCCTGGACTTTAGTTGGTTTCTATTTCTTGAAAGCACCTGCAATTTGGTTTCATTTTAGCTTTTGAGTAATCTCCACTCTGCATCCTCTCCCTCTTTCTTCCCTCCTTCTTTTCATCCTCCTCCTCATCATCCTTCTTGTCAGCTCCTATCATGGAGAGGAATCCACTTGACAACACCACTAAAACACCTGCACCCAATTTAAATTTTTTTACTGAGTTTTTTAAATAGGTTTCCCTTAGGGATGTTTGTCTTAAAGCTATTTTATAGGCTACTTTACCAAAAAGCATATGTCAATATAAAGGGATATTTAGATCATATTTCTGGATGTAAGTTTGTGTTTGATGTTTTTCTCTCTAGTTCCTGGAGACCACCCTGAAGGAAAGATCCAAGGAGGGCACCTTCCACGTGTCCCAGGCCATCCTCACACCCACGGTCAACACTGTGGCCCGGGGCCTCGTCTGGGGGCTACGCAGCTACCTAGTAGAGAGGTAAATCAGTTAGTTTGGGTATGTCCATCAGTGTGTGATGTGAAGGGGGCGGTGTATGTTGAGTTAGTATGTGTTGTGCAGGTATAACGTGACTGTGTGTATGTCTCATTCTGAGATTGTTGTGCTTTTGTCTGTTGCACGGTTTTCTGAAAATATTTTATTGCCATTTTATTTCTGATAGCAAGCTCTTCTGTGCAAGCTGCTCTTTGCTGCAGCATATTTTATTATTTCCCTTCCCTGTTGGTTTTGGTACAAAACCTGAGAATTTAGCCCAAGAACCCCTAATTTTTTCAGTGTGCGTGACAATCACAGTCCTCAGTGGTGCACCTTTTTATTTACTCTGTAGCCAGTAGAGGGCAGTGCAATAAATAAGGCTAATTTCATGCATTAAGGAAAGAGTATTCCATTTTTTGCACATATTCTTGGAGGAAAAGGATGGACAGACACAGGGATACAATATATGTTAAGAAAGCTCCAGATTATCTAAGTAAAAGAAATACACCAAGAAGACCCAGTGAATCATTATTATAACTTATATTGTAGTTTACATTATAACTTCTTATATTGTAACAAATTATTGATAATCTCCTGTGTTTATGTAAAGTATGTTGCACTCACTCATGATGAAAGCAGAGTGGCCACATTACAAGAAATAAAAGGAATTAAGCATGTATCTGTATTTAAAGCTCCCTTGTGACAATACTGTCACATCACAGGTTTATTCCACTATGGCTCAGCTAAAACCTCCTTTATCCAAATCTAAACTTCAGAGGATCAAACTGAAATACATCTCATCTCTCTGACAAGAGCTCCTGTATCCTACGCAAGGAGTGAATTATCTGCACAAATGTTTGCCGTCATCCAGTTTGTTAAGCCTGGATTTAAGTGGAAATGACAGCGGAAACCACAATTTACCTTTGCGCCGTGCTGCCTTGTTACATCTGAGGGAATCAGCCATTGATGCTGGGGTATGAAACTCCTGAGCGGACACACTGGCGAGACAGGAAGTGTCCTAATTTTGCACCTCTGAGGAAACGGGATTGTTTATCGTTTCTGGGTAAACATTTTGACTTCCTGGTTTTGTTCTGCCGGTGGCTCAAACTTAGTGTTTAGGGGAGCTAGAAATGATACAGTCACGGTGTGTATGTGTGTGTCCAGAACCAAAACAGAAAGTGTCTGCAAGCAAAGCAATGATTTTGAGACAATACTGGCAAAGTGTTCTCTGACTGTCCGACATGCAGATGGACACAAATATCACTCCCTTTAACTCTTTCCTGTCAGGTTCATTTTATTTTCCCCTGGAACCCATCTATATTTTTATTACCCTCACCATGAAATCTATGTTTTTTGTCCTTTTTTTGTGCCATTGTTGTCTGTCTGTCAGCAGGTTAGCTGAAAAAAAAATAATTTCATTTAAACAGTTGATTAAATTTTGGTGATGATCTGGATGTTGGATTTCCATTAACCATGAACTGGCTGTGTTTTAGCAATAACTATGAAAATGAACAGGCAACAAGACTTTCAACCTCTTCAACCCTGCCTGTCTCTGAAATTGTCATTACAGTTGCATGCTGTTTTGTTCAAAACCACACAACTTTATTTTTGATTCTAGTGCAGATCCCAGGCTTTCCAAAGATACCAAATATGTCTTGCTGAACTGTGGGAAATGTGCATCTAGATATTTTCTATTCGATGTAAATCTGAAGCCATAAAACAATGGCATCTTGGGTTTGAATATTTCAATTAAGTGTGATGCAGTTTCAGTGAAACAAGCCAATAGATACAGAATATATATGTGACATTGTCATTACTATACAATACAGGAAAAAGCTTTTTCTAAATTTGAAGCTATTTTAGAAGAAATTTAAGAGGTCATAGGGCTAAATCCTAAGGATATATTTAGAGCGTTAAAAAATGAATTTAACGTAAAATTTAAGTGACAGCAGTGATGTGTGTGGGTGTAATCACAAGTTGGAGGTTTGGACTCTTCGATTGCCTTCTAGTAGAGCTTTTCCTCTTCTAAAAAGTTGCATTTTCACTTCTATTTTACCACCTACTCTTTTCTACTGTCTCTTCACCACTTTCTCCCAGTGCTATCTGATCTAACCTAATTTATTGTTATCTACCCTAATCTTATATCTCACCTTTCCTGTTCTCCCTCTTTGAATCAGAAACCTGCCCACCATCATGACATGGGTTGAGGCGCAGAGACCAGGGGTGGACGGGGTCAACATCATCACCTCGGACTTTGTGGAGCTTACTGACTTTGCCAACATTGTCATCAGACTGAACAACCTGCTGCTTGTCTGAATAATGGCTGCAAACCAACATGACGCATGATCACACCCCCAAGATCAAGGTGTGCAGAATGATCAGCCTCCAGTATGGCGGAGGTTGAAAACTGAATGGTACATCTTTCCACCCCTGCTGGATTAGAGTTTTAGCTATATGTCACAGAAAATTGAAGAAAATCAGTGTACCTGACATTTAGATTTTGGAATTACAGCTGTGAGACATTTGGTTGTAAACACAAAATGTTAACATAAGAACCATATACAAATGAGATCCCACATGAAAGCCTTCTTTACCTTCTCAGGAACTCATTAACTACCTTTTGAGATTTTGAATCTCTGGGTTGTGAGTGCAGCCGACTCCCCCAACATCGACATCACACTCAAACACCAATAGAGAGGACCTGGAGCCCAGAGCAGGGTGTGCATGACCAGTGGCATGTTTAACCCTCTTTGTATTAGGCTGACCAAAACATGACATACCACAGCTCCGGCTTCCCGTTGTTGGTTTCTCTCCTTATGTTCCCTTGTAGAAGGAAATGTGAAACACATCACAGCTCTACTGTACAATGGCAGCTGCAGCACAGGTTGCCTAACCAGACTCACAGCTACCTGTGGTCATGGCATTACTGGACATTACTAACGTGATTATTTTTAAGGTTTCAGCAGGATATCAGATGCACAGTTTTTTTAAGTGCAGGGTTCCTCTCTTGTTCCCAGCTATTTCCAGTCCTTTCCTGTTTTCAGTATTGTGTTGTTGAACACATCCCTGTATTATCTTTGTCATGGTTTGATCACATTAATGACTTTGCACATTATTCATTTTCAGTTTTGGTGCTTGCCAAGAACTTGTTTTGCAGACTTTGCTTCTTTCAGTATGCATAACATGCATATATGTCTTTTGAAAGGTGCAGTATGCAAAATTGCCAAGAGTTGATTGAAATGAGGTCATTCAGACTCAACTGACAAAAAACATTAAATAAGCATGAAATTTGCTGATTGAGTCTACATGGTTCTCACTGTTGGTCCAACTCCCTGATAGATTACTTTTGTATTTCACATTTTTGGTCAACTGATTCCAAACATCGTAGGCAATTTTGAATAATGCATCTTCATGCATTGACTTAATAGGAATCTGTGCACTATATTGAGTACTGGGATATAAAAGGATTGGCAAAATGATAATTCTACAAACCTGTGATACCTTCAAAGGTTTTTGTGTGGGGACATCAGGGTCATTTTTTAGTGTGATTGTTCACCTGGCAATAGAAGTTGCTTAGCATGTTTTTGACATTCACTCAAAATCTAAACTTTGGGCCAGTAAATCTGGAATTCATTACGCTGAGCTGCACACTCCATGCAATTCAATTAATGTAATGAACACAGGGCAAAAGTGATATTTTTTATTTCTTTGTATTTTTGCATCTATGTGAAGGAAAATCAGTTGTTACAGCTGCTGCACAAGAGGGAAACTTAAGTCCACTGTGCCAGCACCAGTAGTTTAAGTTTGACTATATAGCTTAACTAGACATTAAGGGAGAAACGCATAGTGGAGGGCAGATCCACATGAAGCCTGTGCAGTAATTCCTGCTACACATGCACACACACATGTACAGCTGTATGTGTTTATGTTTATTGTAGGCTGTATTCCCGGTATTTTTCACACCCATACTTTGGCTGGAGATGCAGAAATAGAAACATTCTGCAATCAAAGTATGCATGAGAAACACAAACACAGGAGGTGGAGACACTATATGGCCAAATATATATGAAGCCATACACTCAGATTCAGACACACACACACACGTGTAGGATGGCTTACACATTTTATAGCTGTTTGTGTTTCCAGAATCTTTACACTAAAGTCAAATGAATCATTTTAATTTCTGTGGGCAGGAATGAAATACTGGCCAATACATTCAGGCAGCAGTCAGAAATGTTTGTGTGTGTGTGTCTGGGGGTGTGTAGCTGTGTTTGTTTGTGTGTGTCAGTGCATGTTTGTGTATGTGTGTCCCTGTATGTGTGTGTGTGAGTGTGTGTGTGTGTGTGTGTGTGTGCGTGTCCTGTGGGCCCAGTGATTACTATGCATGACATAGACAGTAGTGCGGTGACAGTAACCCGGCATTCCTGTGGTCTCACTACAGAGAGAAGGACAGAAGGAGAGAGAAAGCAGAGGAAAATGAAATGAAAGAAAGAAAGAACGACAGAGGTGGAAATTTTGGCTCTCTAGTTGATAGTAGAGAAATTGGAATCAGAAAAAAAACTGAAAGAGAGAGGCGGAGGAGGCAGAGAGTTTATCTGAACAGCTGTTTTTTCCCTCAGCAGTTTCATCTAACAAGCAAGTAAAATGTTTTCTTTTCATATCTTCCCTCCCCTCTCTCTCTCTGTGCCTCCCTCGCTCATTACTTCTTGTGTGAAATCGTCTGTTCTGGCTAGGCCGCACTGTTGACACGGTCCGGTGTGGTCACCAAATGCTACGATGCACACACACAAACACACACACACTCGCAAGCACAGGCACTTTAATTGTGGAGTAATTACACATACCAAGGCAGGCAAGTGGGAGAGCAGGGAGCAGCAGCTTGAGTGGATGGAGAGCCAGCCACATTCCTCTGTTGTTTGGTTTGGTCCTCTCTCTCTCTCTCTCCCTCTCTCTCTCTTTCTCGCTCTCTCTCTCTCTACATTGTATTCCAGTTGGCTTCCCAGGTTTCGAAGGAGAAGATGACAGCTCAGTCATAATTTTCATGATATTGTGAACAACAATGGTATCTGTCTTAATGCAATAAAAACTGTATTTGTTCTTCTGCATCATGTGTGTGTGTTTGTGTGTGCTTGCATGCATTTGTTGCAGATTTCAATGTGTGGCAGCAGAGAGTCTCATATTCTATAAACTTACTTTCCCGACAGTGGAACAAGCTTTCATGCATAACTCTCCGAGGGTTTTTTTTCTCACCTACTGGGAAAGATATTCACATCCAATCCCACATCACCATTTTGAAATCCCTCCACTTGGGTTCACTCACCACTAACATCCCACCACCTCCAATTTCTCCTTCCAAACTTAACATCATCGTCATCTCCCGGTCCTCATCTCTCATTATAGCAAATACACTCCAGTGGGGGGTTTCCTCACAATCTGGATCCATGATCAAGGGCTGACTTTGCTCTGCTGCATCAGAGCCAAAGATGTTGCAGATCCAGTCTTTAATATGTAGGAGTGGAGTTGTAGTTGTAATTATGTACTTGCACTCATGCTTTGCTTGGTTGTAAATCATGCTTGTGTAGGCTTAACCCCAGTGATGTAGTGGTAAATTAAAAGGTGGGTAAACTGCAGTATGACCTCCAGTCAGCCACCACAACAAGGCATATAACCACCAATATTAACAATCAGTTATGTTTTCAGAAAATTGTTCATTTATGTTTTTAAAGATCCTATCTTAAATGAATTTATATTACAGTAACATGATACTACTTAGCATGAAGTGTATTACGACGCCAGACACAGTTATCTCAATGTTCCTGCTATGCTGAACTGTCTGCACATGATATTGTTTAGTTAATGTTATATGTAATAATGCTGGGTGGCACCCAAATATATCCATCCATCCATCTATCTGAAAAAGTGGGTTAAGTATTTTGAAAATATAATGGTGGGGAAAGTGAGTTTCAGTGGGCTTCACTTCCACTACATCCCTGGTGGTAACTGGCATATAATGTAAAAAAAATCACTCACATCTGTAAAAACAAACAACCTACTGTACAACTTATGATTATTACAACTCAGAGAAAGAGAGAGACCTGAAGAAACATGTAGAGGAGCTTCACCAGTCTACTGTAAACCAGAGGAAAATACACCGAGCTTAAGTTACAACAAATAGTGTCACTTTCATCCAATTATCTTTCATTAAGAGATCAGCTAAAGCATGTGGACTGAATTCTGACTGAACGGTTCTCACATTCAGCCAGACGTAGAGCTTCACTGACACAGAACTTCACTGACATAAAGCGCCACCTTAGTGATGGCATATCAGGGATTCCCCTAGGATTAAATGAGCCATCACCTAATGTACAAGTATTTAATTTGTAGTGATCAAGAGTCTAGTGTTATGTGGTCTACGTGCTTTCACAGACTTTTCTGGCCCTCCAAGAGACAAACCAAACAAAGCAAATAAATGAGAACATATAAATTAGGTCTAGAGTTGTTTAGAAGTAAGTTGACTAATGCTTGACTGCAGATATTTAAAAGAAAATTCTTTTAATCATTTCCTAAGGTTGGAGGTTTGTCTGAATGAAACTACGTCCCTCCACACAAGTTCTCCAAACACAGAGTGGAATACCTTTCCAAGCGGCTCCGCAGTTCCTGCTCAACCTCTCCGAATCACATGGGGATTGTGGAATTCACTCGGGAATGCTGTCAAACATTCGGCAGCCGTATCAAGCCCATGGGCTCTGTGTGTTTGTGTGGATGATGTCATTGAGAAAACGCACTGTAGCAGCACTCATGCAAGCAAGCGACCATGCAGTCGTAATAACCTAATCGCTGCTGTAAACACTGGACTTGAAAGCAAAGTTGAAAGCAATTGCAAGTGAGTATTTTCCCCGATGGCACTGGCCTGGTCTTTTTTCAAGACTGTTTACTTCAAAGAAGTGTTTTACACGACGAGCTAAGACCAAAAAAGGGTCCAAAGCATGACATGACAAGGTTGCTTGCATGTTTTCATTGTAGCTTCCAGGGAAAGTGTGTATTTTTGCAACTTCCTCGATCCAGGGCTAAAAAGAGAAGCATGCAAGCCTTGCTTTAGCCCTGTTTTTAGCTTTATAATAATAATGAGACATGACTGTGATATCAAGAGATGATAAAATGATCAAAATATAGTCACTGGGCCTGGGGAGTAGGCAACCAGTCAGCCAATGGATCATTTGGGCCTACAGAAATCTTTTTAGGGGACATTCAGGAATACAGAGAACTAAAGGTCATACCATAATTCTGGTAACATTAAATGTTTGGTTCTGGTTGCCCTTTGCTGCATGTTATCTAATCTCTCCCATATCATCAATATCATGCTTGAGTGTATCGTGCCAAAAAAGAGTCCGTCAGAATCTAGCAGGTACACGAAGGACAGATCGTCCTCTAAGTTGACTGGGTTGGCCAGACTTTTGCAGTTATTTTAATGGTGCAAAACATTTTGAAACAGATAAGTGGTTATGTGTACAAAGAATGTGGTTTTAAAAGTGATGCATCTCCGCAGAG
>OMKZ01051678.1:0-11221 GCA_900302535.1 Neoniphon sammara | reverse complement strand
CTGTTGTAGGACCTGATGTTGGATGGCGGGATCTGTCAGGTCAGAGTCGGGCAGCATCTTCATCTTCACCACAGTCCTCTTCTCCTGGACCGCTAAAAAAAAAAACATATAATCATGACTTTCCATGCTGCAGGATATCCGTTGCTTTCTAATGCTACGGGTACACTGAGAGAACTGAGGAGTTCATTTGGACAAACCCAAATTTTATGATTATAGCCATGGTTCGAATTACGGGGGAGCTAGGAGAGCTCAGCTCCCCTGAAAAGGTCACGAGCTCCCCTGAAAGCTTTGTGCCAGGTTATAGTTTTTGTATTTATTTATTTATTTATTTATTTATTTATTGTAAATGTAAATTTAGGTTTCCGAAATAAAAAAAAATTGTAATACATGTCAATGTTGTGTTTATTCACTCATATTTGTCCCCTTTGTAATGAACATATCCTGCGGCCAATCATGCGTAGCGGCGCTGTGCACACAAATCACTATGTTTACGTCGTCATCACTTGGACGTAAGGCCATGTGTGAATGTAAAATCGTTAGAAAACAGTGATTTTTTTCAGAATTAACCGCATGTAGTAGTTGATTGCGCATGTCCATGTATGCGCATGCATGTGACATGTTTAGTAGCACACCGGAAAATAGGGCTCCCCCGAAAGCCACTGTGTAATTCGAACCCTGATTATAGTTCACACATAAAAGCTACGGACTGTTGTGGTTGTTGTGGACAACTGGACTCTCAAAGCTCCTTCCCACATCAGGTCTTTCCAAAGTCTAGAGATTTGCTTTTCCCTTCTCATATTTCTTTCAGTTCATGGTTCAATCATTTTAGAATATGCCGTGCATTATTAGGAGTGGCTCTGTAATTTTGTTGTCCAGAAAAATGACAAATAAAGCTCTCTGATCTGATTTCTGGTGTAATGCTTGATAAATAAATAAATAAATAAATAAATAAATAGAAGCTCAGTCTGTCACCAAGTCTTCACAAGTCATGAGTAATAAATTGTGTCCTTTGTCCTTTTAAAGCCCAGCCCTGCCCTGTCACTGCACCCCACACAGAGCACAGTCACGTCAGACAATTTGTTCTTTATGACAGGCTGCTTCTGGCAGATATATGACGCTTTTCCCCTAACCCAGTTGGCAGAAGCACAAATGTTATCTCAGATGAGTGAATTGATATTACATGCAATAAACTGTAGTTCCAAGTGCTTGGTAAAGGCAACTGGATTTGTTAGAGGTTCTAGAAGCCTCTCATCCAAAAGGCTTCTTCAGTTCCAACTGACTGGTGGGGAGGACCCAGGTATTTATCCTCTTGCAGAGTCGTTTACACCTAGATAGTCGTTGAGGTCCTATAACAACCAGAACCTAGAACAAGTCCAGTTGCCTTTACCAAGCACTTAGAAGTACCATGACCTGGATGAATGAGAATCTTCACAGACAATAAACTGTAGCAAAATTTATCCTTGACATGTGAGGATTATCTTTCCTTTTCCATCATGGATCTGGCCAGCTTGTGTTGCCAGGGTTCAACTCTCCTCCCTGCTTTTGAAACACTTGGACGTCCTGCAAGAGTCTTGCTGCATCCGAGGTCAAGCCGTAAAGTGAGAGGCTCTTACCAAATGAGTTGTGACAGAAGCTCACAAGGATCTAAGTTTCTTTTGAAGTGGCAGCCCGTCACAGTATTCAAATCATTCAGTTCCATCAGCACACAGCCATCTTGGTCGGAAAATAACAGGTGATTGTAGGAACAGGGATTAATAATTACTTATGTGTAAGACAGAGCACCATATTGGTAGGAAGGGTTAAAGTTCTGGGTGTTAACATATTCATAAAACAGGGGAACAAAATTATTGTTGGCATAAAAATGGGAATATCATTGAATTTACAGACACAACCTAAAAAAGTTTGCTCATGAAAAAGTTTTGAGTAGCTTTAATCGTTTGTTCTTGGCAATGGGAACTTTGTTGCAATTAATAAAAACTCTGCCCAAGAAACCTACAGCTACAGTGTGTGTTATATTTACAAGGTAACAGCTCCTACCTTGAGTGACAGGCAATGTTTCAGCTGAGGGAGCTGGAGTGACGCGAGATGTTTCTGCAACTGGGATAGAAAAGAATTTAAACTGCAATCAACAAAGAATTGAAACCAGTTTTCCAACATTGTAAGAAAATTGTGTTTCTCAAGGGTTGGTTGCATGGATCATCGCTGCACTGAAGGCCTGAGTGCCAATAAAAAATGTGATATATGCACCTGTGGTGTGGCTGGCGGTGGTAGCCTCAGGCAGTTGAGTTGCGGTCACATTAGTTACCACTGCTATGATTAGGAAAAAAAGAGAGAAAAGACAGTGGGCTTAGGCGGTGGTCCAAAACATACACTCAAAAATGTATTCAAACATACACAGCATGACTTAACCCTGTCTCTAGGTTTGATGTTTTTTTTGTAGAATTTTTCCCTTGTTTTTTACAAGGGCTTTCAATCTAACATAATTTAATTATGATGAACACTTTAAAAAATTACATAAATTAACACATAATTTAATGACCTGTTATAGCCACATTTTAGGGAAATGATATGTGATTGTGATTATTTTGATTAATTAATTAGCATATCATGTAATTAATTTGATTTAAAAAATTTAATTAATTGACAGCCCTACTTTTTACTTGTGATGGACAACATGTTGGTAATCCTGTCTTTTGCATCTGTTTTGGTCATATTTAGTTTGCTCTTCTCTTTTTAGTAATTGATACGTTCTATGTTCAGCGTCCCATTGCGTAGTTGGCTCCAGCACTTTTCTATCTTTTTATTCTGTTTGACTGGACTTCTGTGTATTTCAAGATTGTCATTGTAAAATATTCACTTTATTCTTTAAACTCAGTTTGCTGACTTGTATATCACTGACCTCATGTGTCTGAGCCATATTTAGATGAGAATGTAACAGATGCTGAATGTTGAATTTAAGATTAGGATTTTTTTTTTCCAGATTTGACACTGTATGTAGGACATCCATCTTGCCTCTACCATATAACAGAAAAATCTAATGAGAAAAGTCCTTTGTAAAGAAGTATTTCAAAATTAATAGTTGCAAGTGTTTTCATAAAGTTGCCTCCTCGCCAAATGTTATTGACCCTGACCCGTTCTGGTCAAGGGCCAGACAACTTTTCAAATGTGTAATTTAAAACAACAACAACAACAAAAAACAATATGATTAATCTATGTAAAAAAAAAAAATCAAGTAATTGTGAATATTTTTGGCTTATTACTACAGGAGCTACGTTATTCTTTCTTAACACAAAATATCACAATGTATTAAATGCACTGCCATGACATTTGCTAAATTCATTTCCTATTTCCTAAAGGAAGATTCCTCTTGATTTTGATGACCCCATCGCCTTTCCTGTAGCACCATCTTTAGGCCAAAATGTCAAATTTTATACATCAAAATCTATTGGGTGGGTTGCTGTGAAATTTGAAAAGCACATTCATGCTCCCCGGGGGATGAACCCTGTCAACTCTGGTGACCTCATAACCTTTTCTCTATAGCGCCACCATCAAGCCAAAATGCACAAACCCCATTCCTCCACTGCTTGACTACTTCTATCCCCTAACCACCAGCAGTGGACGGCCCACGCTTGTTACTACTGAAAACCAACGATGTCTGCTTGACCTTACTTTGACAGAGAAAGCTCAATTTAGTGTCACAGCGCCAGTCGCTCCATCCCCAGGCCATCATATTAGCACATGCCTGGGTGTTGTTTTCATTGTTGGGTTGCTCCGACCACCAGTGCCTGAATGAAGAGTCGCTGCCATCCGACCACTTCCAGGTGTCTCTGCGCAGGCCGATCCACGCCTCGTCAACATCAGCATGGAGCTGCAGTCTGTCCTGTAGCTCCTGGTTCTCAGCCTGGCTCCTCACACTCACCAGGTCTGTGTGATGCTGCCTGCAGTAACTTTTGGCTTCAGTCCAGCTCTTCTTATCGCTCACCAGCATATATTTATCATCTGTGTTGTCTACATGTAGAACATGGGGGGTATATTTTCAGAGGGAATGGAAAACATAAGATGTGTGCACTATTCTTTCAAGGCTCCCTCAAACATTTCAGTATGAAAAAAAAAACTAAAACTGAACTAAAAATGTCTACTTAAAAAATAAAATACAATGAAAATATAGGTAAAATGTTTTTTGTTGTTTTTTGTTTTGTTGTTGTTGTAAACATGCAAAAATATGCAAAATAGACTCCATGTCAAGAACTTCCAGCAGGGCACCTTTAAAAATACCTACCCAAAATACTAAAACTACAGCAGAAAATCTATAAAAAATTAAACAAATGCAAAATTTTTGTATATAAATAGATAAATAAATAAATAAATACCAGGCCCACACTGAAAACTAACACTCAACTGAGATTGAAATAAATACTTATTAATGCTACACAAAAAAAGTTGTGAAAAATCCAATACTATAAAAACCATAATGCCAACATGTCCCTGTCCTAAAATACTAATGCAAATTCCTGCAACTTTATTGTACATGATGATTAAATGACGTGAACATATGCACATTCCCCTCTTTATAGCTCACATCTCTGCAACTCACCTCTGAAACATATAAAGGGCATCTTGACAAGCGTGCAGCTGTCATCACTCCAGAAGCCGTCATCCGTCATGTAGGCGCAGTGCTGCCTCGCCCCCTCGTTGTCTGGCTGACCTTCCCTCCAGTGCCTGTAGTCGTTCTCTGCTCCTGTGAAGAACCGCTCACCAACCTGAGACCACTTCCAGCTTTGGACATCATCGTACAGACCGATCCAGAAAGCCTCATTAAAATTTTGGGCTGTGTTTTTGATTTTCACGATGTCTTGCATGCTTTCTATGGTTGCCAGGTCAGTGTACTCCTGTCTGCAGTAGCTCTGGGCTTCACTCCAGCTCTTCTTCTGGTCGGTCACAAGGATGTACTCACGGTTGGAGGATATGGAGCCTGCGTTCAATTGAAAATGCAATATGATGTCTTAGTTAATCCCCACAGGGAAACTGTCCATTTGTTTAGTCAGGGCAGTTTCCAAAAACCTCTAGGCTGCTGTGCCACCCAATATGAGCATACATATTTTATTTTACTGCTTTTATTACCTCGGCCATGGCGGTCAATCTACCTGCAGGGGGTCATGTGATCACCCCTGTCTGCCCATCTGTCCTTCTGTCAGCAGTACTGGCAGGCTTTGCACAAAACTTGGTGGGAAGGTCATTCATGGGCCAGCCAAGAGCTGATAAACTTTCAGGGCCAATTGGTGTCAAGGGGGCGTGGCAGTGGGAGGAGCTTAGCACAAACTGGACCGTGGTTTCAAAACATAGCCACATAACTAAAGAGGGTAGAGGTTAGAGGAACAGGTGTAACTCAAGTCAAAATGAATGAAGATTAGCTGCTAGTGGACCTCGTGTGTGAAGCTATTCATACTCTGGGCAGAACCATGTTACTTTATAAAAATTCAAATGTTATGTATAGTTATTATGACAAGAAAATCCATCCCTTTCATACATGAATCAGAAGACAGTTTTGCAGAAAAACATTTACTAACTCGACTGTTTAAAAACAACACCTACGTCATCAAATCACCTAGAAGACGTTAAATGTCTTTTTCTTTTTTTTTTAAGATTTACAGGATGACAGTCTGAGTTAAACCTGCTGAGTGTCCTTATTGAGCTTCTGGTCCTTATTTTTTTCCCAGAAATATTACCGGAAGTCACCCCGAGTCGACAGTCTCCCTTAATGTCCATCTGACATAACATCACAAGACCATTTGTCATGAGTCAAGGCAGCACTGACCAGCTCTCCATGCTGATTGGCTGTTATGACATCATCGCCAGAGGACCAGGTGGCACCTGGTGGCAATGTGGTCAAGGTCAAGGCAACATTAAGCAACTTTCCACACTGATTGGCTGAAAGGGTGTGTCCTGTGATGCCAACATGATTGAAAGGGGGCGTGGCTTAGCTCAGTGGTTCCTAGCCCAGCCCTCAAAAGCCACCTGTCCATCAAATTTGTTTCCCAGCTCTAGTCTTCCCCACCTGATCCAAATTAAGGGCCAAACACTTTCATGCACATATTCAGGTAGATCTGTTTCAGCCAATCAGCATTAAGCCCTTATTTGAATCAGAGTACATCAGACACGTGTGCAGGTCTGACTCTGGTACCAATTCAAGAGGTATTTGGGGGAAATGAATCATTTTGAAACCCTCTTGTTGTTGGTTGGTTTTAGATATTTTACCGACTGACCATGCAGTTCTATAATGGACAGTGAAGGAATAGCACAAATAAAAAACACCCCATTACCCTGCATATCTGAATCACATTTTTCCAACTTTGGGACAATCTGAGATCATATCCTAGTTAGCAGAGCAGCCTAAATACACTTTTCCTTACCCGTCTGGCTTGTGACCTCCAAGATCATAAAAATTATCCCTGTGAATTAAAATGGGAAACACCTTTACAATTAAGTCGTTAAATGTAATAAGCCAGTTGTTTGTTAATTAAAGCTGACTTTCACAACTTGTAAGATGGTAGTACTAACCAGAGAAAAGCAGGTCTTTCAGTCTGTCCTCCATGATCTGCAGGAATAAGAGAAATTCCACTCATTTGTGTATTACTGCAAGCATAGCAGCATTTTTCCATCTGCTTACAAACCTGTAAACTTACAGCTTGTATAAAAACCTGTACCAAAAAAAAAAAGAAAGAAAAAAAAAAACATTTGCTACAGTACCTCAGTAAGAGCAGTGTCCGCTTTTTGTGTCCTCACTCGGAAGACAATTCACCCCACAGCATCTTCTACCCTGACACTTTGTTTGGATACTAAATGGTCCATGACCGACCATGAGTGGTCATTCGCGTGTGTGTGTGTGTGTGAGTGAGAGAGAGAGAGAGAGAGAGAGAGAGATCCCTATTTTGGTTCGCAAAACCCAAAATATGGATGAACGTGACATTTGGTTACTGTCGCTTAATGTTTGCCTGTGTGTGTGTGTGTGTGTGTGTGTGTGTGTGTGTGTGTGTGTGTGTGTGCGTGTGTTGAGGAGGGGAGAGGGGATGCATCAGAGCCTTGTTTTGAAAAAAACAAGGAGAGCTACCTATTTGCCAAACGAGCCAAGAGGCTTTTTTCCCCCCATTCTCCTTTGAAACTTTTAATCTCATAGAAAACAATGACAAAATACTATTTTACACTACAATGTACAAATAAGTGAATGTCAGCTGGTAGAAAGAGACACTTTTATTCATTTTAGGTCTGAAAACCAGATCAGCTCAGTTCACTTTCACTTTTTACCTGTGTGGTTTAAAACTTCATGAATGAATGAATGAATGAATGGTTAATTTTTGGTTTTGGTTTGTACATCAATCATCGCACACAGCACAACAGTCACAATAAACACATAAAATCAAGGGATAGGCTAGAAGCAAAAGCTTATTTTTGTGCCTATCCTTTACACCTGATACAATGCTTCCATTAAATTCGCCTTACATATTACATGTGTACAGCATTGAGCATTCTCATTTAACAGAAGAATCAACAATAACAAAAACACATTTACCATCTCAACTCAATATTCCTGTATGATCTCATGCTTAAGGCATTTTTTTAAACTTTGTCAGACAAGTGAACGACTTAAATTCATAATCAAGTCCATTCCATAATTTCACACCCGCAACCGAAATACATCTAGACTTTACATTCGTCCTCACTTTCATACATTCAAAAATACAATGACCTCTTAAATTATAGTTACTCTCTCTTAATTTAAAGAAATCTTGAATGGTATTTGGAACAATATTATTTTTTACTTTATAAATCATCTCTAATATTTTAATAAAACTTAAAACGTCATCATGGCTTCCAGGAGGTCCTCATCAAAATGAGGAATCGTGTAAATTCACTATCATTCAGAAACAATATATTCAGTGATTAATTCAAGTATAAGATGTAATATTTATCACAATCCAATCTTTTTCAGGGTTTTTTTTAGGGAAAAATCACTTTAAATGGGGGTCTGTACAGAAGCTTAATGAAGTCAACTTGGGAGTCCAGAACATGAAAAAGTTTGAAAACCCTCAGCTGTACAGAACTGGAACAACAGATCAAGCTATGAAAAGTACGAAATTAGTAAAGGGATTAAAAGTTGCATTATCCTGAACATTGAATCTAAGTTGTTGATTTTCATGCAACTCCCACAATCGTCCTCCTCCATGTTCAAAAAATGATCATGACAAATGCACCATGGGACCGCACAGGATCTGCTCTTGCCATTCTTGCCAAAAAGTACCAACATTATAACCATAAAAGGAGCAAATCCACAGGACTCCACCAGGTTTCCAGGAAAAAAGGCTTAAAGCAAATAAAGTAAAACAGTTAAAAGAGAAAGATAATGCATGAAAATTCGGCACGTACAAAAAATAAGTTACAATTGAGAAACCAGTGTGTAAAAGGCCATTAACAGGAAGCCATCCCCCAAAAAGTGTTTTATTTTTTTAAATCAAGAGGCTGTGTTAGAACATCTTAATTCATCAGGTATGTTGTTCCACAGCCCGGGGGCAACAACTGAGAAGACTCTGTCAGCTTTTGTCTGGTTTGTGGAGGAACCAGAGGATCTCAGGCTGCGGGATTGGTTATATGAGGAGATAAAAGTGAACAGAGGGTAAAATGGGAGTGATATCTTGCCTTAGCATTTCTGTGAAAAGAAAAAAACTACATCCAGTGTCTTTTTGACAGGACAGAATGAGCAACTGAAATATCTACCATATACAGTAGTTCCACCATAATCATTAAGGCAGTGCACAATACATTCATTTTTTAAAATCAAAATGTTTTTCAAATGCTTTCTTCAAAGGTTTCAGAGCAAAGTACAATTGCATGCCCCTGAATTTTACTCTCTGTAATCAGACTGCCTTTTGCCCGCTCTTATAATGTCAACTGCTCCATGTGAGATTGTTGCACATTACTAATGCACATTATATTGCCATAATAAAGATCTAACTCACAGTCCCATGCACTTAACAGCCATGCCAAACTCTCAAATATATGGTGAGCTCCATCCAAAGAGATCGAGATGATGCTTTAGGGCAGGTCTCTATTGGAAAACTACAGTAGTCTTGTAACCTAAAGGTCAAAGGCGTGGGCTAACGGGAAATGACTCATATTACCTGCAACTGGAGATAAGGACAGTTAAACACAGTATCTAATCAACTGAAACCTTTGTGGCAGTAATGCCATCAACACTGCATACAGTCACCTCAAGAATTATTCATGAAAATGAGCAAAAATGGCTGGAAAAAATGAACACAGTGACATACACTGCAAATATACACGGGAGAGCATATGTTAAAACAAAAATTTTGCAAAGTGTTGTTGAGTAGTACATTTTTTCTGCAAAACATATCTTTGACACTACCATAAATACAAAAAAAAAAATAAGTATTTAAAGTAGTAAGTCCTTGCTAACTGTAAGCGAGGCCTGAGTCCAGTCAGTGTTGCAGATCATTCTGTCATTTTGTGTTTTATTGGTTGCATTGGACAACACAGTGAGGGCCTGAACAGCAAAGATAATTAAAGGATAATAACTTGACTCAGTGGGCACAGTCCTGCTACAACTGGCCGAAACAAATGCAGAATTATTTGAACATAGGTATTCGCCGTGGCGCCTCTGTATGCGGGTTCACGCCAAAATTATACTGAGGCTCTAGGTCAAAACCGCCGTTCTCCTGCCCCACGGCCGTCTGCTGCGGCTGTTCTTGGGGAGGGTACCTGCCGATGATCCGGCACAGTTGTGCATCTAGCACCAGACGAAGGTTTGTGAAACAGAGAAACATGTCGTAGAGTCCTGCGGAAACGAATGGGTCATCCAGTATCATGCACTCCAACACAAAACTAGGACCGTAAGTTGCGACGAACGTGACCATAGCTGTTGAAACTACAGCGCGTACGTTGTTCGATTCCACAGAGCTACTGTTTGAGGGCATGCAGGCCGCAATACATATCATCTGTGCTATAGCCATGGCCACAGCGCCCAGCGCAATGGCGGCTTCGACAACTTCAAAGAAAAGCACGCAGATGAGGTTCAAGGTGATGACGATGGGCACGGACAAGAAAGCCGATCGAAGCCTCGCACCTAGGCGCGACTGCTTCTGGGACAGGATGTACTCCAGCACCACCAGGAGATGGAGAAGCACCCCGGCGCGCCTGGACGCGAGCCACACCGCCAACAGCTTCGAGCAGTACCTCAGAGAGCAATACTGGCCCAGAAGCTGCATCGCCACCACGGGGGAGGACAGCGACTGCAGGAGGGCGGTGATAATCAGGGACACGCTGAATACGGAGAGGTTTCGGGGCTCTAAGCGTCGGCAACAGAAAAAGGCGATGCTGAGGATGAGGCCGAGGAGGCCAACGCAGAGGCCACCCAGGAGAATACCCACAGATTCATCCCGGTAGTTGTAGTAGTAGTAGGCCCGGTCGCTGAAGGGGATACCTGTGTCCAAGAGGCGACTGTTCTCCATACTGTGGCTGCTTGCACCGGCTGTTTAGAAGAAGGATGAAAAGCGAGATAATTTTTTAAAAGGGCCAGTTAATATACAGGACTTTATGATTCACTCAGCGGGCAGTCTGCCTGTCATGAAGTCACTTTTGTTTTCTAGCTGAAAGTAGAGCCTTCACTGTGTTTGATTGTAGATAAAATAAGATTTGAATGTTCACTTAAAAGTCCTAGTCCTGAGTTAATAATTGAACAACAGAGATTCCCTGGCCTACAGTAGTAGAAGCTCCAGATATAAGAAAACACAGATCCCAGCAAAAATCACATCATTTTGTTTATTTATTTAGTTTTCCAGTAAAATTAATGTTAAGGTGCAAAATTCGCATTCTGTCAAAATCTCTCAAAATAATTGCAGCCCTATTTGAAAGTAAAGAGTCTGTCATTTTGTCTTACCTGAATGGTCTCAGTCAAAGAGAAAAGCAGGAAATGTGGAGAGGGTCTGGTTCTTTTTCTGAAGTTGAGAGTTCACCTCCTAGATTTCTACTGCCGCCTCACACCTTTTACTGTATTTGCTGCCGTCACCCGCCTGCTTCTATATTCGCTTTCGTCACTTATTGAAAGGGCGGGGCTGCGCATCATGTTTCTCTGATTATGCCTATTTGATGCTCAGCAGAGCAATAAAACTGGTCGTTGTGCAACTACATTGCATTGCTTTTGGGACAA
>OMKZ01051677.1:0-10880 GCA_900302535.1 Neoniphon sammara | reverse complement strand
TTCGTGTTTATTGCCTTGACCGGTTTCAGCCATGATGGGAAATCTGGATTAAAGAGCCAGTTTTCACTAAATTTTCACTGTCCGGGGCTCACTACAATCTTTGGTTTAAAGAATTCCTAACTAAGATGTTAGATTTTACAATGCAACATCATAAAAATCAATCCTTAGAATCTTACTTTCCATGTCTGCAACATTTTTAAGACTTCTGAAAGATTAATTTAAGGCATTTGAATACCAATTAAGGCCTTATTTTTAGACGAATGAATTTAATGCCTTTTAAGACTTTGTGAGGGAACCCTGAAACACAGCTATCTTGTATTTGTTTTTGTTTTCTTGTGGCATTTCAAAAGTTCAGTTAAAACTGGTGGCTGGAGGGGGCGCTCTGGTAGATGATTGTATAGAGCGTGTACCCCATAACCACAGCAGCATAGGTTAGATTTCGGCCTGCACTCCTTGCTGCATGACATCCCGTGTCTCACCCTCATCTTCCCTGTCTGTCTCTACTGTCGCTATCAAAATAAAGCAGAAATGCCAAAAAATAAACTTAAAAAAAAAAAAAAACGGTGGCTGGATACATCTCAAATGTGACATTTTAAAAATCAGAGTGTGTATCATCTCCTCGCATTCTCCCCACTGTTAGTCATTTGTGTCGACTCATTGTTTACACTGTATGTGTGTGGGCTCTGCATCACTCTTAATCATGATTGACTTTCACCCATACAACAAATGAAAATGCTGCAACTGAAATATCATCTTAAACTTCCAGCGATCGTGGTGAGCATGTAAACATACCCATGGAGACCGGTAATGGATTTGCTTGCCTAATATATTTCATCACCGCTATCTTGCGCATTGTGTTGTTCAAACTTGAGCCAGTCATTAATCATACTGACAGCCACACAAGAAAACGCCAGTGATCACAGACAGCAAAGCGGATAGCTCTCATGTTTACAAGTATGGCCTTGTGTACTTCAGTGAGGACCTTTCGCTTAATCAGTATCCAAAGAGCTCAGAGACAAGAGCATTCAACATCAGCGCAAATTAATGAGAAAGAGGGCAGAAAAGACAAGGAGGGAAAGAAATAGAGAGGGAAGAAGAGCGAGTCTCTCCAGCAGAAGAAATGGCTGGATGTTATTAACTTGGGGAAAGAGACAATGATCCCTCTCCTCTCCTCTCTCCTCTGGAGCTCTTCATTAGCATTAGCATGTAGCCTCTGCGTCAGCATGTAATGTACTTATATGCTAACAGGCGTCCCACTGGCAGGCCGGAGGAATCACCACAGGCACTTCCACTGCAGGAAGAGCTAAAAATACAGACATGAAAGCTACATAAAGGGAATTAATATTTGAATTATTCACCTAGTTTTAATAGCTGACACTTTATGCTGATATTCAATATCTTTACAGTAATGATTTGTAACTTTTTCATATAAATACATGTGCTACTCTATATCACTGATTGGCATAACACAGCAGTGATTCAATTTTTACCCAGTTTATGAAAGCTAAACATGTGGTGTCGGGTAGGTCTTTCCCCAAAAGGAAAATTCCATTGGTGCAGAGAGAGTGAAGTGCTGGATAGTTAGCATGAGCAGTGATAGCCAACGTGGCTGAGCAAGGAGAAGAGCATCATGAAGAGAAACAGGTTTTACAGCTGACCCTAGTATGGTGGAACATATTAGAGGTCTGACATCTGATTTTTAAAGGAATACTCTGTTTGGGGCAAAATACCCTTTTCTGACTTACCCAGACTGAGACAAGATGTTCAAAACCATTTTCACCTCTGTACATCCACTGGTTTGGTTCCTATTGTTAACATTTCGTGTTAGCTTAGCATAAAGACTTGAAGTCTACAGGAGTCATTAGCCAAGCTCCGGCAAAGTGAAAAAAATAAACCTTACAGCAACTCCAAAACTGTCTTATTTAGACAATGTATCATGTCTATTTGAAATACACATTGTGGAATTCTTTTAAAGCAACAAGAGTGGTTTTAGGAGAAATTAGATAGTAGGAACTGTAGATGGAAGGAGCTATTCTATGTAACTATATAGTTCCTACCATCTAACTTCTCCTCAAACGTTTTTTAAAAAAAATCCAAGAAAATACACGATAAATTCTGTAAATAAGACAGCTTCAAGTTGCTTATTTTTTTCACATTGATGGAATTAGGCTAATGACTCCTGTAGACTTCAAGTCTTTTTGCTAAGCTAACACAAAATGTTACCCATAGGAACTGAACCAGTGGATATACAGAGCTTAAATGATATTGAACATCTTGTCTCAGTCTGGATAAGTCTGGGAAACGTTAGAATATCCCTTTAATTAAAAGTCAGTATCAGCCTTATGGATCAATCTAAGCTTAATAGTTGGGTGTATACACACATACATAAACACACACACACACACACACACACACACACACAGATAAACAGACACGCAGGCATGCACACCTACTCAAATGCATATAGACACTTGTATTCTTTTGTGCACACATTCATCAACACGGTCACTTTTTCACATATACACACACACAGATACACACACACACACACGCACACTCAAAGGTAGACTCACACATGGATACATCTAACCACATACACTGCACCCATTCACACACACACACACACACACAAGCTTGATCACACACCTTCATGTTCATAGACAAACAGACACACACACAGACACACACATTTGAAGTGGAACCAAAGGAGAAAAGACCAAGCAGAACTCAATCTGTAGCCCTGCCCCTTCTTCAACTTTCCACCATGATTGGCTCTTTTGTAATCCAGATTTATTCTGTTTTTGTGACAGAGAAATAACATTAATTTTGAAAAAGCAAGCAAATATGGTAAGAGCTTTATTTATTTTCAATTTTCTAGGAATCCACATGCCCCTCTGAACCTGAGAGCCCTTTTTCTTGGTCCAAGAACCTCTCATGCAGCCAGCATACGCTGAACATCCTATTAGCGCTGCCCTCTTAACAGAGCCTTGGTTCTTTTCAATTTAATTCACCAATAAATCTGAGCATGCACTCGTTTATTCAGGAGGAGAGATGGAGCATAGTGCAGGGGAAGGTCAGTCTTCATGACACACATCTCTCTGAAGTTTAATTCCGCAAACACTATGGCAAAACTTTAATATCCGATGGAAACACGATATTTTAAGTCAGTCTTGTGCCCTCCTTGTTACCAGATCAGGTCAACAGCTACAGCATGTTCACTCTGGAACATGGGACTGATTAGATACAAGTTGAAAATCAAAGAAATGCAGTGATTTGTCCTGAACGAGTCACTTGTGGTGTAATTACGCAAACTGATTGAAAAAGAATTGGTTGGGATGATGAGAGAATACTGAGTCAATTGACGCATGTGCTTTGAGCCAGCATCTGGACCAGTGGGCGAAGTCCTAGTCATGGGCGCCTAACTTTGTCTAAAAGTAGGGGGGCAAAATCTGACCTGGGGGAGGGACTGCGAGGACCAGGTCCCCCCCCACCCCCCATGTAAGCTATTTCCTGCAATTTTACAATTTTACAATTTTACTGCAATGCTACATTATAGGACCAATTAATTTAATGAGATAAGCGATTTAATTATCTTTACTTTTTTCCTTTACCATGTTGTATGTTAACAAATACAGAAATAAATCAATCACCTTGATCTTTGATAACAATGGTAGAATATTGCAATAACATATTGAGAATTCAAGATAGATATTTTATTCATGTGCATCTCAACATCAACATACATTGTTTACTGTCTGTAAAAATATATATTTCAAAATTTCTAATTCATTTAGGAGAGGGAGAAAGAGAGAGAACATAAAGTAAAGCTGTAAACCTTCTCTTCCTTTCTTGTTCCTTTCTGCTATACATGAATATTAATAAATTAATTTGAGAATAAAACACCAATATGCTCTTTCTCTTCTCATCAAAATAGAATAAACAACATATTTGCTTGTTGCTAATTTCCAAGTCCTATAACTAAATGATGTGAATATTTTTACGGTTATAAATTAGGCTTTTTACCTTTATTGTGTTCACAAAAGTATTTCATTGTGTAGAATGGCAGGAAATGCAATGAAACTTTCCAAATGCCATCTTCATATTTATTTTTCCAACACTCTCCAAGTCAAATTTATTTGCCCTTGAACACAGTGAGATTGAGATTATTTTAATTTACAGAAAGAAAAACTGTTGAACAATGGAGCAGACACAGAAGCAGCGTTTGGCCACAGCTGCCCTTGGGTGTGCAGTAAGGTGACCAGATTTCTGGGACCCAAACCAGGGAGCTAAACTGGGGACAAAAAACAAACAAACAAACAAACAAACAAAAAAACACACTGCACTGGTTTATTTTAACTTACAGAAACAATAATAAATGCTATTATAAATTTATAAATTATGAATTATATTACTAAGAAATTATAAATATCTTAGATAAGCCATTCTGACGGTTACCTTTGGTCTATAACCTGGACACAGAGGAAGTCA
Source organism: Neoniphon sammara (assembly GCA_900302535.1). Classification (NCBI taxonomy): domain Eukaryota; kingdom Metazoa; phylum Chordata; class Actinopteri; order Holocentriformes; family Holocentridae; genus Neoniphon; species Neoniphon sammara. The sequence continues at coordinate 6,392 of OMKZ01051677.1, read as the reverse complement.
GGATGTGCGTGGGCTCATGAGGGATTTAACGGATTTAGTTTGGTTGGACACGCTCATGGCAAAAAAAATCGTTGTTAATTTATGTTATATGGACCTGAAGCTTGACTGGGACTTTTTTTTTTCAACTGCTGCCGTGTGTAATGCTTGTTTACGTGGTTGGAGATGGTTATATGACTCAGTGGCAGTTTGAAACTTCCCAAGTTTGATTGTTTATGGTTGATGACTGGTGTCACCGATGTAGGTCTCTACCTAAATTGAAAAGCCCTGCCTGTGCTTTTTACCTGGTATTGTATTAAGTCATAGTTTATGTCAATTTACTGGACGCGCACCGGCCCATATCAATCAGTCAGTCAGTCTCTCTCTCTCTCTCTCTCTCTCTCTCTCTCTCTGTATCGAGGGTACGGTGTGTTACTGGCCTATTACCTCAGTGTGTATATTTGTGGACACAGCGACCCAATGCCCTAATAGATGGCAGGGACTCCCGCCATCTATTACTATCATCTATTACTATCTATTACTATCTACTGCTTCCTGTCTGGTGCTGGAGAGAGCGCACCTATTGGCTGTTAACAATGGTCAAGTCATTGCACACCACTATTTGCTTGAGCCAAGACTAAAGACCCCTGATAATATTGAACGTTTGATTTTACTGGAACGTCAAAACGAGAAAAAGGCTGACACGAGACAGGTCGGACTGCCACCTTACACCAAACGATCGAGATGACGGGAGCGCACTACAACTCTAGCAAGACTCTCGTGATTTTTTCCCGACTTTGGAAATTTGTCTGCGACTGCGAAATCGCTTGAAAAGTCATTTGGTGTAAGGCCGGCATTACTGTGAAAAAATAAATGAATAAATAAAGACTCAGCAGGTCACTGACAGAGACAGTACAGCTGTGTCCCAGATCAGGGGCCGCCTCCTTCGAAGGACACGGTCTATGAAAGTTTTGTCTTTGGAGGACTGAAGGCTAGACCCTTCAGCGGGCTAATGAACGCTAACTGGGACGATTCACCCTTAGCGTAGCCTCACAACAGCTGTTTACAGTTACTCCACAGCAAAGTCCGTTGATGTTCAAAATTGGGTGTAACTGAAATTTCAAAGGTTGTCATCATTATCATTACATTACCTAACTTTTAGTTATGCTAGGTTTAGCTGGCTACTGAAAATATACGAACAATTCCATCTTTAAATTTTGCGTTGCATTTTATGTAGTTTTTACTTAACGTTTCACTTGCAACCAATGTAGCCTCCCAAAATGACAGCTGTGCAAAATGCATCTTGGGATACGGAGGACAGCAAAGGATACGTGTCCTCCAAATTCTGCTAAAAGAAGGCTGCATATCTGGGCCTTGTTCAGAGGATATTTTGGATTGGGACAACCTTGTCAAGCTACTATGACGTATACGGTCTTGAAATGCAACCTTCGAAGGAGGCGGCCTCTGAATTGGGACACAGCTAGTAGCAGCATGAGAGATAGCACAACACAACTAGTGAAATAATGAAAAAAGAAAAAGAAAAAATGAAGCAGAAATTTTTCCAGGAAAAGAGCCAAGCCTCTCAAGTGTGTGGCTGAAATACATAAAAGCAATTGACCTTTTCAGTGGTGCCGCTATTAGCAGTGACAATGACAGTGTTGGAATCGGCAATGATGCTGCTCATGTCAACAATGAAGTGCATGTAGCATGAAGAGGAGGAAGCCAGAGCTGAGAAGATGGAGGAAAATTTATCTGAAGATGAGCTTCAGTCTGACAACAAATGGTAGGACATGGCAAGGAGAGAGAGGGAGACATTCTGGTAGATAACAGTACTGTTTTAGCTAACAAGGCTAGTTAGCTAGCATTTAAATGGCAACAGCACTAGGCTGCTTACGATTTACATTATTCAGTGGTTTACCTCAACACAGCTGTCCTTGATTAATTAAATTCATAGTTATTAAAACTGATAGTGGTTTCTCAAACCTGTTTTTATGTAACAGATTAGTACACAATACACAAAACAGGAAAAATTAGGGTCTCAGAGGGTTAGACTACATGAAACAGAACAGGAAAGTACCTGTATAATGAAAAAAAAAAAAAAAAAAAAATTATTATTAGTGCTGTAAGTGATAAACACTTCAAAGCAAGAAATTGATTTAAAATTAGTTTTATTTTTTTTTTATTTTTTTTTGTGTGTGTGTGTGTATTACATTGTGTCTCAACTGTTGTATTTCACAGCTTAAAGGGATAATTACAATGTATTGACACAAGGGGATATGACTACCTTGTAATCAAATAAAGGTTTCATGGTTATTGTGGCATGAAACTCTCATACTGATGTTTTGCATTGGTTGAATAGGCTTAATTGAATTGAACTGAACCGAACTGAGCTGAATTAAAATGATGAATCAAAATTGAATTGATTTGAATTTACAAAAATGAAATGAAATGAATTGAATTGAACTGAATTGAACTGAGCTGAATTAAGCGGCAGATATAGGTGAGAGCCCAGAGAGGGATGAAGAAACATACGAGGGTAAATGAGAGAGGGAGAAAACAGAAAGAGGCTGAGGGAAGAAAGAGAGACACCAAAACAAGAGTGGCAGAAAAGAGAAAGTGAGTCCACAAGAGAGATGGGGGGAGATGGTGGGGCATGGGGGGTAGAGAGCTGATCAGTCATAACATGGCCCAGCTACACATTCCAGGGTAATTGAGCGGATGATTAGTCTAACAATCAGCAACACAACGCCAGCTGTCTGAACACAAACTATATAAATACAGAGATCAGGGCGGAGAGAAGAGGAGAGGAGAAGAGAGGAGAGGAGAGGAGAATGAAATGAAAAAAAGGAGAGAGGTGGGCGAAAGAGGCATATGGCAATTATAATGTCTTTTCCAGCCCCATCCTCCTTCTGCTCCATCCCTCCCCTCTCCCTTCAAACGCTCCTTTTTTCTCACATCCATGCGCCAGCTCCTCTCCTCCAAATCACAGGGGTAATTAGAGCTAATTTACCCTCCTCGTGCGAGTATTAGGGGTATTAAGGGTATTAGCGAACGGCTCAGCTTTCACCACCCTGTTCGTGTCAACAGGGTTGACTAATGAAGCGTGCCTGGAGTGTCTGAGAACACTTGTCCTGCTGATTAAGTTTGATTCCCGGAGTTTTCTTTCTGTTTCAAGTGTCACCTGATTCTTCATTTAACAGGCAGCGGGGAACACCCACATGGTTTGGTACGAATGAGGGAGGAGCCCAGCGGCCAAACAGTGAGTTTTCCTAACAGTTGGCTTAAACATACAGGCCAGTGCTGGGTGGCAATGTGTTATTTATCAATATTATTATGACTTTTTCCAGTAATAAGTGGTGGAACAACTCAAATGTTTCAGTTATAGTAATATTACTACCCAAAAATCTAACAACCAGCGAAACAAATTACTGCTCCTAGGGAGTTGGAGGAAAAGTGACAACAAATGAGAACCAAGCTACCACTTATCACTTATCAGACAGTGCTTTTGCATTTAGCTCTATATTAATAAAGGAAATTAGGACTAATATCATTGTTTTTAGCAGCAGTAGTAGGAGTAGTATTACATTAAAACTTTTTTCTGTCTCATACTGTTATGGTCATGCAATTGTATACCTAATGGTTCACATCCAATAAAGCAGAATGCCATTAAAAACTGCATTGGACCAAGGATTGGAGTGGGAATTCACTGGGTAAACCATAACTCTCTACAAGCCTTCTAATCAAATGTAGATTACATTAGATCATTAAAAGCTGATCTAATCTAATCTAGACTGGATGAAAGTTTAATGATCCCTATAGGACAGTTGGGTCACAGCATTAGAGGACTAAAATGGCAAAACAAGTAACTGGAGATAGCAAAATTACAAGAACCAAAGAAAATAATATAGCAAAATAAAAAATAAAAAAAAATACAAGCACAGTGTATTCATTGACAGATTTTACTTTTTGTTGCAAATGTGCAAGCATGCATTACCAGCCACTCACCTAACTGACGTACAGCTGGGAAAAAAATATTTTGTACACTGAAATGTATCCAGACTTGCAAATGTGCACTGCAAGATATGAACATAATCACACATTACAGATGAAGGTAACATAAGTATAAAAATGTCTCCAGATGTGCAAATATGCACTGGAAGCTATTAACATTTTTTATACGTTTTTTTATTTTTATTTTTTTACTCAATCCGGCTGAGTAGCCTGGGCTGCTTAGTCAGCTGCATCTTTAAAATCTACTAATTTACAAATTTATCATTTCTTTTTTTTTTTTTTTTTTTTTTTACTTTTGTTTACTTTTAAGTTTCTTGTAATAGTAATTGTATTAGTAGTGGTGGTATTAGTAGTGGTAGTAGCAGCTGTAGTAGCAGTAGCATTAATAATAGCATAATAGCAATAGTATGGTAGTTGTAGTACAAAGTAGTAGCTGTAGACGTAGTAGTATCAGTAGTGGTAGTAGTAGCAGCAGTAGCAGTATCAATAGCAGTAGTGGCAGCAGTAGTATGGAGGTAACTCATACAATACTGTATACTGGTGTACATAATGACTCAATTATCCAGCTGACCAACATGGTTTACCAGTTCAGTGCTCACTGCCTTGTTCTCTCACAGCAAAAGGAACACACTGAGCTAGTCTCTGAGTATGGCCTCAGATTTATCACTTCAGGATGTTTAATTAGGCATAAAAAAAATTAAAAAAAACGCTGGTCTCTGTTTCAACCACAGGCCTTGTGTTTATATGCACAGTCCCATATGGCACGGGGAAAGGAATATTTGCACAGGGCCCTGATGCCGAGCATGGCACGCGTGAGGCCTGTTGGAGCTACAGCAGCCAAGAGTACGCTGTTAAATCGGAGTTCAATCCACAGTTACACCGTAATCTCAGATCAACGCCAATGCCTGTTTACAATGTACAGTAAGGACATCTACCCATAACACAGACCAGCCGCATTCCTCTGCCTGCCCACACACAGGGCAGCCAGGATGATGCTCTCCCCTCTCCTTCATTCGTTCACTTTCTCATTTGCTTGCATTTTCCCTTTATACATTCATATTAAATACATTTAACAAGGTGAAAAGTGGTTGTTACATGCCTAGACAGTTTCTGCACATAGATAGTGCCTTCTGTTGACATGGTAATGTATGTATGATTTGTACATCAAATTCACATATTTGGGTCTTCTTCATATTCTTCAAACAGATCTTTGTATTTTCTTATGTATTACATACAGCATCTTATTTTTTTTTAAGTTTGTTTTATTTTCATATTGCATGAACTTACTTTTTCATTTTTATTTTATACCGCTAGCAAGGTCAAAACCATACAGGAGTCATAATGAATGAATGAATGAATGAATGAATGAATGGAAAAATAGATTTTGCAGTTATCAGAGGGAATCTAGCAAAATGTGATAATTGAAAGATGGCATGTTTTATGATAAGTTATTATCTGCATACAATGAACAAGTCAAATGTCATGGTTGCCAGCTCAGACTAGGAACATGCAAAAAATAAAGAGTGTGTAAAAAGCAGGGCACCTAACCCTTATCTGCTCCGGTAGAGCTGCTCTGTAGGCCAACAGTAGAAAACTGTGGCTGCACTGAAGAGCTCCCAGTGTGAATGTGTGTAACTGTATGTGTGTAAAGCAGCGTGGAGCTCAGTCAGCTTTTCATCGACAGGTGAAACACACAGTAAAATACAATACATTCAAAATGCCTATAGATGAGGAAGGGGTGCAGAAGGCCAGACTCCTTGCTCTTTGCTGCGTTTACTAAACCAAAATCCCTTTTCCATCAGAGGGAAAGACTCTCCATTCATAAAGAAGCCACAGCAGCGGCAGCAGCAGCAGTGGTGGCTGTGTCTGTCAGCTCCAGTCCGGGTAACGTGCCAGTAACCACAGAGCCAAGTACATAGCTGGCATTCCTCTGTTCACTGAAAGCACATTTAGCAGCCAACACCTGTTTCCCTTGCTCAGTCTCCACTCGGCTGCTGTACTGCAACTCCGCCTGCCTCTGCTGCAACTACCATTCAACTGTTATGGCTTTCTGAAGGCTACTAGCAATATGTTTGGATTGTAGCTGCTGAAAGATAGCTGATATTGTGTGCTGATATGCGATGTCTTTAAACTGAGCCATCCCAAAAAAAGGACACAGCTTCATTGTTTCCCCAGTATTTTATTCTTGTTGTCATGGAAAAGCCTCTGAAACAGCATTCAGACCATCATGGGGTACTAACACTCTCCTTTGAAAGCCAGATTAATGAGACCGTTTTAGGTGGGTTAGCAGTTCCTTAAAACAGTGAGGCAGGCTTCACTGCAGGTTTTATAGACTGAAAACGCTGAATCTGTCGAGGGAAATCCTCCCACACACACTGGAATGAGTTCACTGGTCAGACACCAGA
>OMKZ01051672.1:0-16727 GCA_900302535.1 Neoniphon sammara | reverse complement strand
TTGATAATACTCACAGTATTAAAATCTTATGGTTGGGGGAGACTGTACACTGGTATCTTAATGCAGTAGCACTTGTTTTCAGGTAGAATAATCACCGCGCTATCACTGAGGTGTCACCAAAACGCATCCGATCCAGAAAAATCCTGCAAACAAATGGCATTTTTTTTCTCACCTCAGTGCTGTTTTTTTCTGTTTGTTTTAGGGGATAGACTGAATGCTCAGTGCTTGATTCAATAACTTGTTAAAATGCACTTCTTTTGCACTGTGCGCACCAGTCGGGCGTAACATCGCCGTGGGCTTGATTCCATTCCGCTCTATTCTTCTTCTCAGCATTAATTATATAACTGACTATTTCAGAATGTTACAAATTCAAGGTATCACCTGTGTTATGTTTGGCCATATAGTAGTGTGTGCTGCTCAGCGGTTTCACAGGGTTTCTCGTGCGTAAATCCTGTTTGGATAAAGGTTTTACGCAGACAATGTTAGTTCGTGAATGGGGTCAGCGATTAAACTTTGAGGTCTTTTACAATGTGAGTGGATGGAATTCAAAGACAAATTTCCCCTGGATCAAAACCAAGCTATTCTATTTTATTCTATTCTAATATGAAATAGTACTATTGAGTTGACCCACTCTTGCTTTGTTTTGCATCCCAGGTTTAAATTAATTCTATTCTATTCTATTTTATTCTAATGCAGTATTATTCAGCTGACCTGTTGACATTGCCTATTGTCTCCCAGGTATACATGATTCTATTCTATTCTGTTCTATTCTGAAACAGTGTCTTGCAACTGAACCACTTCATTTGCTTACCAGGTTTAGGTGGATTTATTCTACTTTATTACAATGCAGAATGCAGTGTCATTCAACTGACTGCTAATGTTGTCTTTTGTCTCCCAGGTATAGATGATTCTATTTTATTCTGTTCTGCAATAGTAACTGAACCACTTCATGTTGCCTCCCAGGTGTGGGCAAATTTATGCTATAATTACTAATTTATAAGCTCTACTTTAATGTGAGTGTCGTCCTGCTGTGTGCAGGTGCGGGCCAGCGCCATTGCTCAGGATGCGGACCAGAACTATGACTACGCCAGCAACAGTGCCGTGCTGCATCTGGACTCCGGAGACGAGATCTACGTCAAGCTGGACGGCGGCAAAGCCCACGGAGGCAACAACAACAAGTACAGCACCTTCTCCGGCTTCATCTTGTACCCTGACTAAAGACAGCACCCAGGCCATGTGGACAATAACAAACACTAATACTGAAAACTGTTCCCAACGCAGAATACAATTCATGTTTCTCTTCTTTTGGAGATAGGTGCCAAATGCCTGCTACTGTACTTTCTGTTAAAAAAAAAAAAAAACTTTTATATTGAGAAGTCACCTTGATTGAACATCTGGAGGTTGTTGCTGTAGCTTAATGCTGATAATACTGCAGAATATTAGTCTGTTGATGTCCCTGGTCTCTTAGAGCATGCCAAAGCCCACAGACTTACCACTGACTTAATGCCCATGGCTGCACAAGATTATTTATGCTCTTATGATTTACAATAGGATTAAGGTAAACACAGCTCTGAAATGCTTATGGGAGAATTATCCCAGCCTGTCAATAGGCCTTTAGGCTATTACAGTGTTATCACTGGCTGCTTTTAAGTGGTTGAGTGGGCCTTTACAGGCTTTATATTTATACACAGCAAAAAATTTCTGTGTTAAGTCATTTAGTCTCATATTCAGTGTTAAAATCTAATTTTTCTTCAAATAAATGAAATAATCTGCCATTGGGATGAGATAATCCCGGTTGTTACCAATGCAGTTTCACTTGTTTCAGGAATTTTCTCTGGGAACAAGTATTAATATGTTGAAACGAGGCAGAATAAGGCAGATCAGCCCACTAGGATCAAGATTAGCATTAGCATTGGAAACAAGTGGGATTATCTCGTCCCACTGGCAGATTTTTGACCTTGTTTGAAGAAAAACAAGATTTTAACATTGAATATGAGATTGAATGACTTGTTAAGATAGATTTTTTGCAGTGTAACACTGCATCTAAAGGACCATCTGTATTATTTCATTGTTAAGTCCCAAATGACAAAATAAATAAACTAAAATCAAAGTGTGGAGAGAAGATTTGAAACACTGCTTTGGGAGAAGCTCAGTGACGTAGTTAATAATTAACCACCACACTAGTGACTAGGCCATTTGATGTTCAGACCCAACTCCAGCAACCACGCTTTTTTTTTCCCCCCCAAAATGGGAGTAACTCCCTCCAGTGACTCACCTGTCACACACCCCAGCTGCATGAGCCGGACCTTTGTCAGAGGATCTGATTGGTCTAAATGGTGTCACGAGGTCAGTGGAGGAAGGCTGTGAAGAGAAAAGTGCCAAAGCAGATGGACGTTATATACTGCATAAGCCATGAGTGGTTGCACTAGGTTAAAAAAAAAAAAGAAAAGAAAAAAAAAAGCTCTAGGATCATGTTGATTGCTTTTAAACCAAGCAAAACGGTGGTGCTTTGACTAGTGTTCAGTGTGTATTGAAATAACCAATCAGCAATCATGAATAGATGTCTGGGATTGATGCCAAATCTATTATATTTTGTCCTCATATATGCCAATAAACATTGTTTGACAAAAAGTTACATTTGAGTGGAAATCTATATCTTTGATCACACCAACCCATGCACATTTTGCTGTGTTGAATGAAAAAAATGCTTGATAGAAATGCCAAATCTTGAATAAAATCTAAAAGTTACATTATTTTATTTGATAAAAACGGGATAATTTGAGACAGAAATGCATTTGCTTAATAAAAACGGGACATAGGATTTAATCATATGACCAGTTGCTATTTGACCTCTGACCTCAGACAGAGCTGCCGTCATGGCGGATGGCAGTGACATCAACTCGTACAGGTGGACAGATGAAGAAATCAACACATTCCTTTGTGAAGAAGCTAATATTAGACGGTGCAATGCAACCACAATTATAACTATGCTGACAGATTCTGTCCATCTTTGTGAAACTGATGGAACGCACCTTAATTTGCTTGATTTTTTTTTTTTTTTTGCGACATTTAATTATTCACTTGCAGTTAATTGGATTGTCGCAGCTACTGAGTGTACAAATATTGGCACAAATTGCTCTTTCCATGCAGTAGGCTGACCAACTGGATCCAGATGAAAACAGTAATAAAATAATTTATTGATATACATAATCCACTTCCGTCCTGTAGGGAGACGAAGTGGAAGGGGAGGAGATGTGAGACAGGGATTGCACTAGAAGGAGCTAAACTCAAGATATGGATGGAGCTTCGAGAAAGTGCGAGTGATTATCTTCACTGGAACAATTGTTATACCTTTATGTGTCTCCTATCTCATGCTGCAGCTATTTGTTTCTGTGGGCAGTGTGTTGCTGGTTGCCAGGAATCTGTCTGTGTGTATTTTGCTCCACTCTTGCCTGAAAACAGTGTAAGCCAAGCTGCTTGTCTGAATGCGTTGCGCTCCACTGTAGCCTACAGACTCTGCTTTAGCGTGTTTACCTGCCTGTATGTGCTGCACTGCAGTCCAATGACAGTTTCCGAGCTGAAGCGCCTCGCTGAATGTCCTTTGCTTGTATGTGCTGCAGTCCCCTATAACCAAGGCACTGGTCTTTGTCCACTGGGGACACTTGTTTTGGTCAGGTGGAGCTGCTTTGTCGTGCTGCACACTACTGGAGACATATTTCTCCTGTTTCAAGTAAGGTTAGACACTTTATCACTGAGGCGTGCAGATTTTATTGTAAATGTCTTCTGCTGCCCATCCCACCATCTCACTGCAAAACGCGCCCACATGTCACCTAATCTAGTACTGCATCTTGATATAGTATTTTTCTTAAATATCTTCTCTTTCAGTGAACGATTCCACTTGTTTCTAATGCAAACCACCTTATTTTAAGGATTTTTGTGAATCATTTTCTTTTATTCTACGATAGTTTTCTGCCTTGTTTTGGGATATTGACAATTGTATTGGAAAAAAGTGAAAGAAAAAAGTTTTTTTCTTAATTTATTTAAGGAAAAAACTTTGTCATATGACAAAGTTTGAAGTCCTGCCTGACCTTGACCTTTGACCAAATTGAAAGAGAATAAATAAATAAATAGATAAACAAAAATCATTAGCGAAGGTGCTGACCTGACCCCGACCAGCGTGCAATTGAGGATCCAAATTAGATAAAAATCTGTCCAAGTTATCACTGTGGTATGACAGTGAAACTGATTAAAATATACCATATAATCAGAATACATGACTCATTAATCATACTTTGTGTTACTTTACCAATTCCCTGCACAAAACAGACAGACTTGGCTGTAGATAATTTAAAACTACAACAGAGCTGCCACAAGTTCTCATTCTTTCCCATTTGTGACAATTCTAGTTGCTTGCTATCACTCAGCAGAGTGTATGCTAAAGTGTTAGCTTCAAACAACAAGAGCAAACAATCTACCGGGGACATGTGGATGATTTCAATGTCTATATACACACTACTGAAAAGATAATGGTACAATCGTCCAAAAACTTGTATATTCCTGTAACAATCAAATAAATAAAGTTTGATTTTTCAGTTACATCCCTCTAGCAGGAATCCAAAAACATGAGGGAACTTGAGAGGAAAGTAAAGGGAATCTGTTTCAGTATCAATTTTAAGTAAAAATCCTCTAAGATTTTGCTTCTGCTTAGACATTCTCCTCCTTCATCTTTTGTTTCTGCTGCTTTGACATTTGCAACTCAAGCATGAACGTTACACCCGGATGAATCATAGCGCAGAGACAAACAGTAAAATAAAGGAACCAGGGGAGGCTTTAAAAATGCTCTGATGATTAGCTGCGTGTGCCCAGAGCTTGTCAGCGGCAATTTTTCATGTTGGTTCAGCAATCAGGCGCTCGCTGAAATCAAGCGAGGCAGACGGCCTCACAGTGCTCTTAACTGCTGGCGACACACATTTGGACTGATGGTTGGCAGCGTGTTTTGGCATCCGAAGCCAGCACAGACAGGCACAAGGTTTGACAGGAATGCAAACACGGTAAAGCTAAGATCAGAGCACATATTCAGACGATTCACAAAATCCTAGTTGACTATAATGGAGCAGATAAGTATGTATGTCACGCTGGTTTCAGAATGTCTCCAGTCATATCTCCACTTGCATGTTTTGAAACTCACTTTTAAAACTATTTCTGGAGATGTGCGGTTTGCCACTGACTCCTGGATTATGTATTTTAATAAAAGTTACAATAAATGTTTTTCTGATCTGTCTCAAAAGGATTGTTTTTATCTTAACATTTTCTTGTAGCTATGCTAACACAATTATGATCTAAAGACTACAACTCCCTACACAACCCCTTCCAGACTCCCGCTCTCCAACTCCACTGGCAAAACTGAAATGTTTGCTAACTAGCAAGCTAATTCACCTTGTAACCGTGGTGTTTCTTGGTGATATCCTCTGTTTTTTAGGGCAGGAGAAGTTCTCAGAGGTGAAAATCATCACAACCCAGGACACATGGCGTTTTGAGGGTCAGGGTGACCCTTGCTGTGCACAATAGGGTATGTATTTCATGAAAACGGGCTACAAACAGGACTACAAGCCTTCAAACATTACATTTTCAAAACCAGTGAAACATTTAATGAGTCCAGATTTATCCTCACCACACAGGCAAATCCAGGAGTGATTCCACTTTTGAAACAACTGATCTCCAGTTGCAATATGACAGATTGTGTCTGAAGCCGATAGGATTTTATCATTGGAACTGCTGCTGGCTAACCAGTGACGACATGCCCATGCACTTTCCTACTCTATAGGTGGGAGCTTTAAGGGATCGGACACTAAAAGTGGGTTAAATAAACTATTTCTCTCCCTCTCCTTCTCTCTCTCTCTCACACACACACACACACACACACTCAAAGCCAGGCAGAAGCACACAGCCAACAGTGCGTGGGGACACAAGCTATCATTACTCCAATACAATGCCTGTTGCTCAGTTGCCTGTCAGGCTGCATCCCCTCTCAACAGTGTGTGTGTTTGTGTGTGTGTGTGTGTGTGTGTGTGCATGCCCCTATGTGTGTGAGGCCTTGTCCTTCTCATCTCATCTATCAAAGAATTTCACTGCTCCGTCTGTCAGTCAGCAATCCCTCACCGTCATCCAGACTGAAGAAGGGGGGGGGTTCAGTGTGATCATCGATCCTGTTGTTAAGTGTGTGTGTGTGTGTGTGTGTGTGCGCGCGCGCGCGCGTGCATGTGTGAGCGCGTGACCATCCGTCTAGGAGCCAATGACACTCACCGTTGTTGATGTCTCAGTTGGTGTCAGCAGCAGCACTATTCATCCTAAATGTGTCTGCAGCGGGGGCTCTGAGCTTCTACAAGGCCACCGCGCTTTTATCTTTCAATACGTTCAAAAGGCCTCTACCAGTGATGATCACTTCAAATTCACATCGCTAAGCCTCCCTGAAAGGCCTTCCATCTCAAAAAGCGTCATTCGACTGCAGTGACGGTACATCTGGGCTATATTTATAATGTAATGATAAGGGGTGCTTGATTGCTCCCTGTAGGGAAATTCTCTTTTCTCTTAATGAAGAAGGAAACTGCATATTCCCGCAATCTTCCAAACCTCAAAATAATGTTTATCTGCTATGGTTATATACATTTCCTTTAATCTTGGTTAAGAAACTGTGGCGGCCACCTTCTGCCTGTCTATCTCCTCTAAGCAGCTCTCAAAAATTTGGATGACATGCTCTGTTTTGATGAAGAATTTGTGTTTTGAGCACAGCAAAATAAGTCAACAACTTAGTGGAAGCTTATTTAACCAGACATGCTAATATTTGTTTTCCACGATTTCCATTTAAATTGACAGGCATGGTGTGTAAACAGCTGTTTGGTGCATTCCCGAGGGTCCTGGGGGAAATCAAACACACACAACATGGCCATCATCTTAATGAAGGCTTATAGAGCAATGGTGAAGCATTCAAAAACCTCAATACAGCTTCATCAAAATTGGAATCAGTAACCACCAATGGTTCCCTTCCTACTTTTGCTATTTATATCTGATAATAGTAAAAATAACTTTCTGAAGAGGAACACTGAGAGTATATTATCTAGATGGCATCACCTAACTCATCATCATTTACTGTAGGTGGAACTTTGCAGGGATTGGTCTACTATCATTTTCATTATAGGATGGTCTCTCTAGCCACTAACTATTTGCTACTCTTCAAAAAAGTAAGTTAGTGCATATATGTCTTGGACAGACAATACTAGTTATGGCTTTGTTATCCATGATAAAAAATAAATAAAATCTCTGTAGTGACAGTATATTGATGCTAAATGGTGCAAAGATCACCATCTTTAGCTTTAAGATATACACCAGAGCTATTTATATACACATACATACATATGTATATACATAGACAGATGGGCCCCCAATTTATGTCCCTGAAAGATCTTCTTACTTTAGATAATGTCTAATAATATTGCTCAGCATAGTGTTTATTAAAGTGTTAGCATGGAGCATCTTAGCTAATGATCCACCAGGGACACATGTATGATTTTTATTACTTCATTGAAAGACCAACAGGCCAATTGCCCCAAAAAGTGGTGTATTCTTTTACTGTCACTGCCTCTGGGAGCTCAGGTAGGAAATGGCTTAATAAATTAAAATTTATTAAAAAAAAAAAAATAGAATTTAGAGGCCTTTTTTTCTTTATGAGTGTCTCTTTTTAAAAGGTGCAGACAGACAGTAAGGTCGGCTAACAGTACAGCTGAAAAAGGCTGTCTGATTTCAGAATGGCACAAAACAATACGCAGGATACATGGGCACTGAGACACACAGAGCCATATTTGTCATGTTGCCTCAGTAGTATTTAGGTTCAATTTTTTGCTTCATATGCTAGATAATGATTCAGCCAAATGTTGACTCACTTGATCTGTCAGTCTGCACTTTGTGGATTACATCTCCCCCATATGTGTGGATTTAATCGGCCAAACTAGGGGAGGGAGAAGTCATGAAGAATTAGACCGGGGAAACGGAGAAGAGCAAGGGAGAGTGGTACGCAGAGAGAAACAACTAGAGGATAAGAGAACAAGGGACTGAATGCCATTTTTTCCAAGGAAGCAAATAAAAGAAAACCATAAAGCAAATCCAAAAAACAAACAAAGCACTCTATAGGATTGGGATTATTTGACAAATATCACTGAACACAACAGCGTGAATGCTCTTTTTTTCCCCAGATAACGCTCTGCCTTCCCTACACAAGCACGACTGAAGTATCATCAGTATCTCAAACTGTACGGAAATGACATCAAATAAAGTAACTGAATTTATAGCAATGGGAAGCATGACATTGCTGAATAAGTGCATGGGTGCCTTGGACCCTAACCCTAACCTTCCCCAGATAATTAAAACTGTGTTAAAAGAATTGCATTTTTTTTTCGTCAAAGTTAAAAAGTGAAGAAGAAGTGAAGAGTGGGGAGTTGAGTGTCTGAAACCTCAAAAAAATCTGAAAACTCAGGTAACAGTGTGTTTGTGTATTCTGTATCTGCTAAATCAATATATGTGTGGCCTTGAATGTGTACAGTACCTGCATATTTATCCCTTCTTGTGAGTGGCTTATTGTACAGGGTCTCTCCGGCATTATCCAGTGTTTTTCAACCCCTTTCAAAACTCAGTCACCTCAACCGCTCACATCTGGGATTTCCGCTGATCGTATCACTGTCCAGCTCGCTGATGTCTGGATCATTGTGATTCAGAATCATTAAAATGCACCTTCTCTTTGCTCTGGGCTCTCCAAAGTCTCCCGGCTTATTCTTGCTGCTGTATGAGACACTTGAAAGGACAAAAACTCAAAAGGCACCAGTGGTAGCAAATAAGAAGTACACTTATTAAAGCACACCAACTTAAATAAGCTCACTTTCTTTACTTACACATGGGCAGCTCACCCACAGTCTGTATCCTGCACCACTGGCCGTCATCGCCTCTCATCAGTGGCTGCAGATTCACAATGTTGAATTGGCGTTGGAGGCCATGGGTGAACAAAGCTTTCTGATTGGCTGTTCAGCTGAAGGACACCAGAAGAGACATGGAAATCGGGTTGTGTTGATATCATGCGAGGTTAGCTGGCTAACCAGAGGGTGAAAGTTCTGGTGAACAAACCTTCCAAAAGCTAAAGACCCTCACACTTTGCGCTTTGATTGAATCCATACTCACCTTTTCAATACCTGTTGGGTTCAGTACTACCACAACCCAGGAAAAAAATCAGCTAAATTGGACATACAGCCTCCAAAATCACTGGAACCAAATTGCACCCTTTCTCAGTAATCAGTGACACCCAAATGTAGACGGTTGGTCTGAAAACCCTAAAGGACACTTCCCACCCAGCCAAGCCCCTGTTCTCCAATCAGGTCCTCCAATCAGGGAAAACACTCAGGTCACTCAAGTGCAAAACAATAGGTTTGGGAACAGCGCCTATCCTACAGCTGTTCTTATTCTTCACAGTCACGGACCTTAGCTGAATAATAATTAAGCAAAATCTTTGTATCTACTAATCACTTTTACTGTGATTTATCATATTCTCTTTGATTTCATTTTATATTTTAATCTGGATTTGTGACCTCTGAGTTCTGAATTAATCATTGACATGTCTTATGCTGGTGTCTTGTCTTAGGGTGTTGTCTTGAACTTATGTTTCCTGTTTTATGAGTTTACTACAAATTACTGACAACTGTAAAGCTAATGTGACAGTAACATATTTAAAGTTCTACTAAGTTGTTTGTAGACAAAAAAATATAACAAAAATAACAAAAATGAATGATTACATAAATAAATATGTTTAAAATTATGTACACTTGCATGAGATGATGAGTCAGATTGCTTTATATGATGAAAAGGAGCTATTTTATTCATATTTTATTCTACGTCGTGGGCCGCGACTACATGGAGGCCTTCATGTGTAAAACAACTAATGTTCGCAGAAGAAGACGCAGTAGAGATCAAGAGCAGGGTGCTGCTTAATGTGAAGAAAAGATTTAAGGAAAATGACTTAGTGGACCTTTAATCTTGAGTCTTGCAACCTCTCATCAGACAGATTCCTGATTTGTATAACAAAGCCGTTTGAACAGATAAAGACTGGCATGAAAATGAACAGCTGATGCTAGTTTGTTTCTTCATCTTCCTTGTGATCCCAAGGCTTCTGGTTTACTTTTTAGACTACTGCGCCCTCTTGTTATGGAGATACTTCATGGGATTGCAGAAAGTTGGCTGTCAGTAGTCAGTGTGGTGTGTTCTTGAACATCTTTTATCAGGCAACATGAGGGTCTAGAGTGTCTAAAGCCTGTGTCCCAGGCTTGAAATGAAAGGTGCCTGGTATGGTCACTAGCAGGAAATCATCTGCACACACAGGAATTGATTTATGGCAAGTGAGCACTGCCGTCTAGTGAAAACTAGACACACCGATGATGGCTGAACTTCTTCATCACCTCCACTGCCACTTTGCTCTAAGAAGAGGACATTTAAAGAAGACAGTTTACTGACATCACCTGACTGGATTTCTGGGCAACGAAGCCCTTCCAACTTTCAAAAATTCAAACAGTAACTGTATTTCCCGCAGGCACTTAGGGCTGCTAAATTGTGACACTGACTTCAGTGCCACTTTAAATTAAATGATAATGGATTACACTACACAATTAAATCCTTGCTCTTACATGAAGGGCACTATGGCCCTGAATTTTGCACTTCCTATTTCTGGATGCCCATAATTTCTGGTGATCTGGTAATTGAAGCTTACTCTACCGCTGTTCTCACGTCCCTGTGCATAACACAGTCAGCTAAGTGCCTAAAATCTAAAGGTAATGTAAATCTCATGGTAATCTTTCGAAAAGCAGCACACCCTGATTTGTAAGTCATCTCTAAGAGTTTAATGAGGGAAAATCCACTGTATAATCTGATGGCACAAAGACAGTGGTCAGTCAGTGTGTTTCTGTACCCCCTTATGTCCTAAAGTGTAACATGGTGTCAGAATTGTAACATTATGTTATTATGTGCAGCATAGTGTCTCATACTGTGTTCACACCATATTGTTATAAGTGTAAATACGAGCTTCCCTCTTGAAGACGCACTCGACGTCGTAGTCATATTTACTACTTGGAATTCGGGATTTGCCACTTCCGCATGATTTCCCCCACTTTGCTGCAAAAAATCATCAACAAGAAATCAACACAGTCTAATAATACTCGCTGTAGGTTCCTCGACAGTTTATATAAGCTTATCTGCACTTTAACACACAACTTATTCAGTTCAACATGGCAGGCTAGCATTAGCTTTAGCATTTGCTATTAGCTTGTAAATGTGTGTCGTTAGCGGCCTGTGACAGTTCCGCAACGATTTGAACGAACGAGTGAACGCTCAAGTCGTCAAGACAAGTTGTCAAGATGGACTTCTGATCTCCGTAGCTGAAGAATGATGGCATAATTGTTTCAAAATGCCAAATAATCTGCCACACAACATCATAATCATGATGTTACATCTGCAACACTGTGTCAAAGCTGTATGATGAAATGTAAGGGATAATTCATAGCTATTGTACTGGTATCTGATCTATGGACACTGACACTGTATCTAGACTGTCTTTATTTACTATGTAAGAATCCATAGTAGTGTCTAGACTAGACCCCACTATGGTTTTACTGAACCAGAGGACAGGCCGGCTGATCTCTGACATGTGAGGATGCGATGACTGAACATGGTGCTATTCTAGGCCATGTGATTCCAATATGTAAATAATAATTGTGAGGTGATTCGTGGCCGAGGACACGACCTGACACACACTCGCATACACACTCACACACATGCGCACGCACAGACGATTTGCAGGCAGGGAAGTGGTCATTTTAGCTGGACGACTGTCAGAAACTTATCTCTGTCCTGTTCTGGCAGGCTGGGCATAATGAGAGGCTAAAAGGGACTACACGGTGATCGATCACTCACACACCCACACACACACACACAACACACTCCTTTCCTCATCCCCTGGTCCAACATCCAACCCCCCCCAACCCCTCCACCCCCCCCTTCCTCGGGCGTTCATATTGTCATCATTTGTGTTTGACAGATAATCGTTCAAATTCTGCCTCCTGCTTCAGCTCTTGATGACAGGCAGGAGTTTTAGAGCCTTCATAATGGCTCCTCCATCCATCCCATACATCATCTCATGCCCTTTTTTGCGGTCCAAATCTCCTTATACCAGGCTGCAGGACCAATTCAGCGTTGGGATGAAATGCCTTTAAAGTTCTGCTTTATTTTAAAGGAGGAATTGCCGAAAGAAAAAATTCAAATCTATTCAGAGAAAATGAAGGGGATCAATGCTTTTACTTTATGTGAGCTGCACAGTAGCAATTGTACAGTCTAGATTCTCACCTTGTCCTTCACTGAATGTCACTTCATTGAAAAAAATAAATTTTTACTGCTTAATGATGACCAGACAATTTTCAGTCTAGACAGAGAAATACAAGGTAAGAGCCAAATACAAAAATCACTGAAGAGTTGCAGTGTTTCCAAATGTATTACATTGGGGGTTTGTCATTACTAAGCCTTGCTCAAACCCACAGAACTTTATTTTAAATTCTAGTGGAGATCTCAAGGTTTCCAAAGATCCCAAATCTGTCCTGCTGAATTCCAGGGAAATGTGTATAAAATGATGCACAAGACATGTAGATATTTTCTGTTTGACGTAATGCTGCAGCCATTAAACAATGGCATCTTGGCTTTGAATATTTCACTCAATAGAAGTCAAATCTGCTACTGAGTCACCCAAGGTATCACCAACTTATCACCTATTTATTTTCAAAAGATTAGGGCTTCTGTAATCCCGTGACATGTAACCTGTCATTTCCCAGTATAGGCGAGCATAGGTTAAGGAAATAAGCCATTTAAACCGACAGCTTCTGTTGTAACAAAGCCAGTGAGGACTGTATCTGTCATCTCTGTCCTGTCTGCACGGCTGACAGTGACAGGCTCTGGATGTGAGATGAGAGAGACGCTCCTCTGAGAGTCCACTGAAAGGTTAGAGGGACCCCTGGCAGCATTGCAGATGAGGACCCCTCACACACACACACACACCAACAGACCCCCGGTTGTACATGGACACGCATGGAAACACACACACTTGCACACCCAGCATACCTACATGGGCTGTTAATGAGAAGCAAGGCGGAAACGCTGTTTTATGGAAAGAAACTCTTATATATGCTCAACAAATTCTGTAAAATAAAATAAAAAATAAAAAAAATGAGATGCCATTAAGACATATTGTGATCCATCTGTGCTGACATCACGGATCTGGCCTTGTCACTGGCCATCTCCCTCCCTCTCTCTTTCTTTCTCCTCCTTCACTGTCTCTCATTTAGAGGCTGAGATGGTAACAAAAAGACTCTTTTAATTTGACATCATGGGACAAGTGCTCAACAAAATGAGAAGTGGAGACAAAGACAGCTCGTTAATGTCTTTTTCTGAGGCTTGATACCGACTGACTGGTGTGCGGGGTGCTTATCCCCTTTGATTGCTTTTCCCCTTTAATGCCTTGTTTTCTAAAACCATCCTCGGAAGTAATAAAATCTTTTCCTTTCCCTCTTGTTACCAAGCAATGAACCTTAGCGTTAAGAAACAGAAGAAGACAGAAGACAAGAAAATGGCTGCAGACCCGGAAACATGCATTGCTGCAGTCAGAATTTCAGGATTCTTGCTGGTTCGAGAACAGAAAAATGAAGGGAGGGATTCAAATCCCCAAAATCGAAAAAATTCTGTTAAACAGTAACAACTTGAAGCAATGTACATGGGCAATTTTGTTAGCATCGATTACCAGACATGGCCCATGCATCATCATCTTTCAGCAGACCGACTAACTTCTCAGCAAGAGGTAATAAGTATAAAGAGACGTCAGTCCCCCAGTTCTTATTAGGACGCTAAAGAGAGCCCCCAAAGCTTAATTATTTATCTGCATTAATATCCATTCAATTATTAATGATAGGTGTGGGTGTGTGCGAGGGCCAAAGATCAGACCTGCTTTACCCCGGCTCCTTCCTGATTAATGGATGAGGGAGAACAGCCCTTCATGTATTATTACTGGAGGGAACCTGGACCTGAGGGAGAGAGAGAGAGAGAGAGAGAGAGAGAGAGAGAGCTCAATGAATGATAATCACCGTTTAGTATGCAAACATCCTCTCCCTATGTTCTCTGCATATCAATGTTTGAGTGCACTAATGGCAGCAGGTGGAAGAATTGCGGGTCTAGAATGTGATAATTGTCTGTCCATTATATAAAAAATAAATTCTTTTGGATATTTGGTATTAATGTGATAGCAGTGGGTGAACTGCAGCATATAGCATAGCATATAACATATTCAGGCAATACTTTGCATATTAAGAAGATTTTTTTTATTTATATGGGAAAGAAGCATTCATTCGACCTTTTAAAGAGTAACTAAACCAAAATCTGTGTAAAGCCTGACCTCTAATGCTGAAAACTAGGGTACCTGGTCTTTGGTGGCAGGTGATGTCACCACCCATAGAGAACAACAGGTGATGACATCACCTGCCACCAAAGACCAGGCACCCTACTTTTCACCATTAGAGGTCAGGCTTCACACAGATTTGGGTTTGGGGCTTAGTTACTCTTGAAAGGTACCTATCCCTGCTCATCAACAGATTTGATGCACAATATATTTTCTATTTGATGTAATGCTGCAGCCATAAAACAATGGCATCTTGGCTTTGAAACTGGGGAAATTGGCATTCCATGGGTTAAATCCCATGCTTTTATATGCATGTCACGACTTATCACTGACTGTATTTTTACCCTGTTGTGTTTCCATTGCATGCTCTGTTTGTGTCCAGCCTTGCCTGTAGTATGATGGTTACACTCAGGTCAGAGATCAGCAAGTTGTTTTTTAGTTGTTTTACTCTGACACCTAGTGGACATCTACAGTACTGAAAGGCTGAAATAGGGCCAACCCTTATGCAAAACGCATGTGTTTGCATTTGCATACATTTACTATATTTAACAACATATAGATTTTGCCATTTCTCTTGTAATTTGGCCTTTTTTCTCATAGAGGCAGTAAGAAATCATGATCATAACAAACTTCCACTATCATATGTGGTCTACAATGGCAAAGAAACACATTTGACATTTTATTTAAATGTTTTATGATCCCAGAGTATCTTTTGAAATATGAACTTAAATTACAAAAGACATTATTGATTAATTTATTTACAAATACCTACAAATACAGGTGCTTGTCCCAGAATGCATACATTTACTTACATTTTGAAAAAGGTTGCTAGGACACACTATCCATGAACTGATTTATTCATATGTTTATTTCATGCCATTTGTGCCCTTGGAATAAACCCACAAACTGTCCAAATCCCCCCTTTTGCATTTGAACTTTACATACTTCAGCACATGGCTGAAGTTTAGTTATTTATTCCTAACCATGTTCTGATGAGTACTGTAGATTCTGCACTTTGGTTGTTTAAATATTAACTACATTCTTTCATCTTTTTTAATCCTACTTATTTCATGTCCTAAGGCAGCTTCAGCACATGTAAGCCAAATTCCTACCTTTTGCCTTCAAATAAAGTTGTTTTGAATTTGAAAGGATGGTGTTAAACGACTTCACTACACTGTATTTGCTAATAAAAATCATGATAATAGACTTAGAGGTAATAGTGGGTAAAATATCTGCTATGGTCCCTGTGCAATATGGCTATACTATTGTATAAACCCTCTCTGAACATCTTTTCTGTAAGGCAAGTTTTACTCTTGTGTCCATCTAAAATGTACTGGAGGACAGTTTTTAAAGGCAAAGGGAAGTCTTTTATAAGTTATATATTTTCTGTTGTATGCTGTTCAGAAATCAGGTTAATTGGGATTTCTCCTCTAAATGTTGTTGGAGGGGCAATGCATTCTGTCTAGATTTACTATAATGTGCTCATATATCTCCCTAAAGCCTTGAATCCCAATTTTCCCTTGAAATTTCCCTTAAGTTCCCTTAAGAAAAGTTAGCGGGAAAAAATCCATTTTGGACAATGTCACATATATATTGTGTATCTGCTGGTTGCAGCTTCATTGAAGCTACATCATACTTCTATTGAGTGAAATATTCACAGCCAAGATGCCATTGTTATATGGCTGCAGCATTACATCAAATGTCTTGTGCATCATTTTATACACATTTCCCTGGAAATCAGCATGACAGATTGGGGATCTTTGGAAACCTTGGGATCTCTACTAGAATTTAAAATAAAGTTCTGTGGGTTTGTACAATTGCTGCGGCCACGCATCAGCAACAAACCCACCAATGGTAGCAGAAGGACTGAAGAGGTCAAATAGAAATACTGACCGAAAATATAACCATGTACAAATCCGAGCCACTAGATGTCGTCTAAGATCTATAATTGCTGATATCTCCTGGGTTTCCAGAGAGGACTATATAAACGGTATTTTCAGACCCCTAGTTTCCCTTTTCCTTCTTCCTCCACTAGGTGGCAGCAAAACCACGCAGCACTTCACAGAAGAGACGGAATCCATTCAAAGCCTCTATTCGATACACTGCAGGCTACCATACCACACTGAGATGTGGATGTCTGTCCGTTTATCAAGCTGACGGAGAAGTTTCGGTTTATTTATTTATTTATTTGTTTATTTATTACTATAAT
>OMKZ01051655.1:9635-19695 GCA_900302535.1 Neoniphon sammara | reverse complement strand
TTTTCTTGCTTCACTTCTCCCGCCTGTTTCAGTACATTTCGGTAACGGTATGACTAAACTGAGGCGTCTCCACAAATATCAATCAAGGCTGTTTGTCTCTGTGTGTTGCTGTTTCTTGTCCTCTGTGCTCACATCGGCTCAGCAAAGCCGCTGTGGAAACAAAATTATAACAAAACAAGACTTTCAGGTGATGTAACACGCCCTCTGGTGGCTGTATTGGAAGTCTTTTGCCAGCCAAAATACTGACGAAATGTCACGTCCTTCGGCGTCTGATACCGTCAAACAAGGTCCCCTTGTTCGTCTGTTTGAGAATGTGAAGTTGACTGCACTGATGTCATGTAGTACAAAGAGCGAAAGGTGCCTAAACCTAATATTTTCCTAATCTTAACCAAATCGTTTGATGCCTAAACCTAACCAAACTGTGACCATCTTTTGTCTGAGTGACGTGACACTTACAAGTAGGACCTAGGATCTAGTTAGTGATTGTTCATGAACAATATAAATTAGCCTACTGGCTAGACAACTAACTAGCCAGCTAGTTAGCTAGCTAACAGTTTGTTCAGGTTAACTGAGCTGACTCTTGTCAAGCTCCAACGCTTTATGTTTTGGAGTAGAGACTAGGGCTAAAGACAAGACAGTTTACTGTGTCACAGTATTTACCGTATACAAATTAACAAGTACATGAACAACCCCTCGCACATTAAATTGCCAGAGGAAATTAGGAAACATCAATGATAGCCGAGGTTTTGAGCTTTTCATGAGAACAAAAATGGCCTATTTTAACATCGGTAAAGAATAAAGAATATATACCTGATGAATAGACTTTGATCATCTCTGCTGCATTTATAAAAATGAACTCTTGAATATTTGTTTTTTTGTAATAATGTAACCAAATCTAGTTTCAAAATGGTGTCTATTTTTTTTTTTTTCATCAAGTTATGGGCCGGAATGGCTCAGGAGGTTGTCTAGTAACCGGTAGGTTCCTGGTTCGATCCCTGGCTCCTCCAGAGAGTGTGTCGAAGTGTCCTTGAGCAAGACACTGAACCCCTAACTGCTCCTGATGAGCTGGTTGGCGCCTTGCATGGCAGCCTCCGCTGTCAGTGTGTGAATGTGTGTGTGAATGGGTGAATGTGAGGCAGACATTGTAAAGCGCTTTGAGTGGTCGGTAGACTAGAAAAGCGCCATATAAAATGCAGTCCATTTACCATTTACCATTTACTATGGCTACCCAATATTTCTGCAACTGAACGCCAGTCAAGTCAAATGCAAGAGTTCCAACATCAGACATGAGAATTTCTGACTTGCAAGGCAGGATCACTGTTCACTTTTACTTCAAATATTACTGAATGGATCTACAGACACCACAAGAGTCTGGCTGACAGTGACTACAAGGGACAGCAAGGAGCTATCACTACTTATTAGTCCGGATAGGCGCCAATCATGTGGTAGTATGCGTTCAAATGGGCTGCGCTCGTTCAGTATTCTTGAATACACAGCATGGAAGTGAACCTTTAACCCTGTTTGTGTTCACGCCTGCTGAGCTGGATCAGGCCTCATGCAGACTGGGAATCTCAGGCTGGCAACATCATTGTTCTTCAGCCTCATGCATGACAGTGAGAACTAATTGACTTCAATTATAGACTGTGTAATAAATTGAAGTTGTACGCCTCTTTCAAAACAGAATTATGAGATACTATAATAACAATAAATAATAAACTACGAGCAAAAATACATGAGTTAGACAGATTTAAACAAAGGTGACAGGAGGATAAAACAGGCTTGTTTTGTTTACCTCAGGGACTTGATCTCATTCTTTCAGCCTCGTAACACAAAATAACTATAAACTCAGGGCCACATTTCACTGGAGGAGCTCACTGCTCTTGCAAAATACAAGATAATGTAAGGCGAGGATGGGGGAGGCTGGCCTGCTGTTGTTTTTCTCTCTCACTTTGTAATATTGTGCATTTAAATACTTACTTGGCATGACTTGTGGCACCTCTGGTATTGAAGGATCCAATAATTTTACTGCTGAGTTTTACCGTTATTTATCTTCAAAAACCTCTAAAAAAAAGAAAAAAGAAAAGAAACAGGTAACATGACAGATACTGTGATAACTTGGCAGGTGTTGTGATCATTTGACATATTTCAGTCAAAGTGAAGTTTCCTGTTAACTTCAATGTTAAATTGATAAAAGTAAACTGACCTGAACAGTCTTACAATGGTACTCAACAATACAACAAGCTGCAGTTAAGCTGCTGAACACCCACTCAGTACTCCTCGTAGACTGAAGGTTGTTTTCCTTTTCAGCAGCTCGATTTTGCCCAGTGAGATTCATCTGTTTCTCCTTCCTTGGATTTTCTGCTTCTTTCTTCTGGAGTTGGAGCTTCTGTAGGTTGGTGTTCTTTTCTTCGTCTATCCACCCATGGCTATTGCTGCCAAGGCTAACCATCCATTTTGTCTTACAGTTTGTGTTCCTAAAACCCAGAGGACAGTTTGCATTTTTGAGTCTTGGCTCCCCTGGCCAGATTTCTAGTGCTTTTTTGTGCAGTTTGACATTTTGTTCTACAACGTAAATTAGACCCATTAGCATCTCAACAGCAAAATGTTAAACTGTTGTGTTGCTTTTCTGAAACTGCAACTGGTGTGAGAATAATAACACATCATCATGTATCCATCCACAGGGCACTGACGTTGAGGTGGTTAACACCTATAAATACCAGCTGCATAACAAGCTGCAGTGGGCCTGCAGCACAGAGGCACTTTATAACAAGGGCCAAAGCCAACTGTGTCTTTCTAAGGAAGCTAAGGTCCTATAAAGTTTGCAGAACTTTCCTGTGCACTTTATACCAGACTGTGGTGGCCAGTGTCGTCTGTTAGGCAGTGATATGTTGGCGGGATT
The DNA here is from genome assembly GCA_900302535.1 of Neoniphon sammara. Classification (NCBI taxonomy): domain Eukaryota; kingdom Metazoa; phylum Chordata; class Actinopteri; order Holocentriformes; family Holocentridae; genus Neoniphon; species Neoniphon sammara. The sequence continues at coordinate 16,796 of OMKZ01051655.1, read as the reverse complement.
ACTCTGAGACCTTTCCAGGAGGTTGCAGAGGAGGATGCCGTCCAAACTAACCGTCGTGGACAATGACTCTCATCCCCGTCATCCACTGGTCCCAGTGCAGCGGAGCACCTTCAGTCACAGACCGATTCCACCAACATGCAGGACTGAACACTACAGGAAATCATTCCTGCTAACAGCCACCAGACTGACCGATGCCTCGCAGGACAACAACAGACACACTCACTGACTGAGTTTCACATTTTTTTCTTTAATTTATTCAGTTTTTCCCGGGTCAATGTGCTTTTAAATATTTATCCCTTGTCCCTTTAATCATTTTATCATTTTATCACTTTATGTAGGTTAACTTATTGAGATTATGGTTATTGTTTGTGTCTGTGTGATTGTATCTAATGTGTCTGCTGCATGTAATTTCCCCCTGGGATCAATGAAGTACCTACTACTATCATGTCAAGCAGGTTAACTCACATTCTTGCTCGGCAAAGACAAGTCCTGAAAGAGAAGGTCTCATTTCTGCAGAAACTTTTGAATTAAGCTTGAAGAAATTAAAAGGTGCGTCATACCTTCCATCTTCTTGCGTCAGCCCTGTTTTCCCCATTTATTTAAAATGAGAAATAAGAGCTACAGCATCATCTCCCCAGTGTCTAATTACAGTTTGTAATTTTAGACTGTGTATTTCCTGGATGGTGGCAAAGCTGGAAGTCCTTTGTTGCTATTCCTTTATATTGAGAAAGTGTGAAATTCAATATTGGGTATTATTTCTTAAAGACCTGTGGGTAAGATTAGCACCAAACAGCTTGAAGTGCAGAGCGTTTCCAAGCTGCAGCTGTAAGGTTTCACTTCTGTGGTGAAACATCAGGGAGAAGCTGTGATTCAGGCCTTTTCAATCACTACATCCACACAGTGTAATTAGTTTATTTATTTATTTATTTTTTTCTTGTACATCTGTCTATGACACACTGGGGCGGGCAGAGGCAAAGTCAAGCGACAGTTTAACCCTTTCACCCACCCAGCCTCCATCAGTGGGTGAAGAGGTGCAAACACCCTGAAATGTAGTGGTGCATAAAGAGGAAGATAAATTTACTCCAGTCACGGATCATCATCATGAGGCAAACCACCACCTACAGAAACAAAATTACATTTCAGAGAAAGCTCATTTCTTTTTTCATTAAAGGGGCATTAAAGTTGCATGAGCATCACCAAGTTTCTGGCACAACTTGTCACATCCTGGTCAGAAGTTAAAATCACATTTTCAGAAAGAACTAAGTTAGCAAATCAGAGCAGAGATCCAACAAAAACATTTAATAAAGAGCTAATGTTTCAATATGATAAACAATGATAAAAAGTTTATCGTTTTCACCCGCCATTGCCTTGTATTTTCTATGTTTCACTCAAACTTTTCGGGGTTTTATGTAAAGCGCTGTTCATGTGACTTATATTTGGAAAGTGAATAAAATGTATTATTGTAACCGAGTGATCCCACGCACCGATGGATTACACACGAGTACCAGAATAAACTGGAAGCAAGGGCTGTTGTACCAAAAATACAAGATTTATTTAACAATATTTAAAAATGTAATCAGTTGATGTATGAAAACCCAAAGAGCTACCACAGGAAACACAGAGCAGTATGGGGGTGCAGCTGGGCAATTAAGAGGTGAGCAGGAGATTTTACCCAACGGACGCCACGCATCACACAGTGAATGTTTATCCAAACAGCAAATGACCGACAACACAGGTGAGACAGTCACACTTTTGAGATCAAATTGCAAAAAAAGCTGCACAACTGAAGGCAACTTTACACACAGTTTAGGGCAAATTAATGCACAACATAAATAAGGCCACTCTGCTGAACCCCCCAACACACCCACGTGAGCCCTTTAAATACACAGCAGGCCCATACTGTCAGGGTAAAGGAAGATGTGGGCACCACGTATCAGTGTATATTACTGAGGGAAAAAACAGTGGTTGGCTCTCACTGGTTTCAGATTCTTATAACTCTTACAATCCACACTCTGGATTCTGCGCCCCACATTTCACTCTCAGGATACTCTCCTCCACACTTAAAACAGTCTTTCTCTCCGAGGCAGGCAGGTGGCTGGACTCATGGCTGTTGGCTGATATGCTCAAGCAGTATGACTCCAAACTGAACACTGCAGCACACCAAACAACATGAACCGAATGCAGGGAAAGAGGCCGGGGTCGCTCCTCTTCCCCATTTTATTCCCTCTCCTGCTCAACTAGGACCTAATGCCAGTCACCACTCCTATACATATTTAAATGGCTGAAGTGGCTCAAGTTTTTAAGAGATGATTAAAAACATATGTATTTGGTCTATCTTATTATAAGAATTCCTTGTGTCTTTCCATCCGTAAAGCACATTGAACTACCACTGCTGTATGAAAGGTGCTATATAAATAAGGTAATTCATTCATTCATTCATTCATACTTAGTCTTGGGGCTAACTGAGCAGAGTCTGGCTTCCTTTGCTGACACATTGTGTGATGGCTCTATGGATAATCCTCCAGGCAATTACTTTACTGTCCGGATGACTGACTGAATGAAATTACTAATGTCTCAGGGCAAAATCCATTAGCTGACCCCTCCTGGGAAAACTACTGACATCCTGGGTGAGCTTCAATCTCAGTGTTCCTCCAGACAGCCACTCAGAAAAATACACCCTCACAGAGACTGAATGAGAGCCACTCTGACCAGTCAGGTAAAGTTACTGCCTCTTTGACAACTTGACAGGTAGATTTGCAGTTTCTGGGAAAGTAGCAGAGGTGGAAAATAAAGTACATTTGCTCAATTTCTGTATTTCAGTGCCATTTTGAGGTTCCATGTCTTTCCATTTCAAAGTTTTGGAGCTGAATAAACATGGAAGAAAAATAGATGACAATGTTAAAAATGAGCCAAAGCCCACGCAAAGCCCATTTTAACTAACAACATTAGGTACAGGGTTCCCATGGTCATGGAAAACCTGGAAAAGTCATGGAATTTCAAAATCCCATTTTCCAGGCCTGGGAAAGTCATGAAATTGAATAAAAAAATTATTGAAAGTTTTGGAAAAGTCATAGAATTTAATTTTATTGTCAGTAATGAAATGAATCACAGTAATCTTCCATGGATAATCTTCCAAGTAATGTTTTGATGTGCAAGTTTGAATTTCTGCAGCTGTTGGCGTAACATAATGTGTCGGTGTGTGACTACGTTATGCTCCTTCAATTTCACCTATGTTTATGTACTTATGGATTGTGAATGGTCATGGAAATTTTATTATGGGTCCTTGAAAAGTCATGGATAACTTTTGAAATTTTGTCTGTGAAAATGTGTGGGAACCCTGTTGGTAAAATAAATAGCTTTGCAAAGAGAGTTGATAGTGCTGCTGGGATCAAGAACCACTACAGATTTAGTAAAAAAAAAAAAAAAGAAAAAAAGAGTTTTTAGGTTTTGAGGCTGTGATGAGATTGAGGAAAATCTTGGATTTCTTAACGGACTTGTGAGTGTTGCAGCTAACTGGGACAGCATTTGCTGCCAGCCACCGTGTGTCAGAACTCATCAGACTGCTGGGCTGCATGCTGGCAGTGATCAGGAACTCTTCAGCTATTTACTGTCAGCTAATGACAACACAGATGTCTTCATACAAAGCTGGTTGGCCTCTAACAGTGTCTATGTTTACATGCACGTCAAAAATGTAATTATAATGTGATTAAGGCAATAATATGAGTGAGGCAGAGCCGATTTAAACACCATAGTCATTATGATAATGTAATTATGCTGGTGTGGTGCCCTAATGTACAGCAGTTATGACTGTGATCAAATTGCACAGCTCATCATGTCATGCAGAGGCTGATGGGAAGTGTGGTCTGTACTGGGCTAGAGCAAGATGTTGGGCACTGTGACCTCTGACCTTTTACTTTTAAATGCTTGCTTTATTCCCTTATAGATTATTTTCTTGATGGGAGGAAGTATAAAGTCATGTGTAATGTTAGGACAGGCAAAAATACTTGATTCCCCTGTTCAAAGCTTTATAGTTTCAGACTATTGCTTAGATACACTTGAAGTTTTTACCCCAACCCACATTTGGCACATCTACCAAGCTGCTTGTCATGTCTCCAAACAGAGTCCCCTCCTCTCTATTGAAAACTGTCAGACTGAAGAGAAGGCGAGCAGCAGATCCCGAGTCTGTGATGATTTTCCAGCAGAACATCAGGACAAACTGTGCAGATGGACAACAGATTAGAGACTGGATTTGGACGAGTGGTGCTGGTGGAAGTAGACAGTCCTTCTTTGACTAAATTAACTTTTACAGAGTAGATTCTTTTTTTGGACACATTTGATGATTAACTTCAGGAAACGTCATCCATCCATCCATCCATCCATCCATCCATCCATCCATTATCCACTGCTTCTCTGGGACTGGGTTGAGGTGGTAGCAGGCTGAGGAGGGCAGCCCACATGTCCTTTTCCCAGGCTACATCCACCAGCTCCTCCTGGGGGATCCCAGCCCCCACAGCGTGTTCTGGGTCTGCTCCAGGGTCTACTCCCAGCCGGATGTGCCCAGATCACCTCCACAGGGAGGCGTCCTAATTAGATGTCCGAACCACCTCAACTGGCTCCTTTCAAAGTGGTGCAGCAGCAGCTCTACTCTGAGCTCCTGAAATCCCATAAATTAAGAGCTTTGCCTCTTGGCTCAGCTTCCTCTGCACCACAGCAGTCTGGTACAACGCCCACATGACTGCAGCAGCTTCCCTGATCCGTCTGTCAATCTCCTGCTCCATTTTATCTTCTGTTGTGAGGGTAAAACTTGTGAGTGAAGTTACTCCTTCGCTTGGGACATTAACTCGCTCTCAACTTGGAGGGCAAACCACCTTTTTACTTACCCCTTCATACTTCAATGCAAACTGTTCCAGTGCATGCAGGGGGTCACAGAATAATGAAGCCAACAGGACCACGTCGTCTGCAAAAAGCAGAGATGCAACCCTGAGGCCACTGTACTGGACCGCCTCCAATCCCAGACTGCACTTTGAGATCCTGTACATGAAAATCACAAACAGGACTGGAACAAAGCATCGGCTCTCTGGTAACAAGCTTGACTTAGGCTGGAGAATTTGGACACAGCTCTCACTCTGGTTATAAAGGGACTGAAAGTCTCGCAGCAGTGACCACAGCACCCCATACTGCAGTACTGCCTACAGGACACCTTGGGGTGCATGGTCATAAACCTTCTCCAGGTCTACAAAACACTCCCATGACACCTCTAGTGTTAAGCCTGTGCTTTTTTTAACACTGTTTTTTGTGTGTGTTGGCCAATTCTGATTTAGTGTCTGTGCTCCTGTTAGTCAATACATAACCTGTTTCTCCTCCATACAGAGACGAAAGCCTGGAAGAAATCTCCTAATTATTGTAGAAGAAGGTAGGGAGCTAATTAGACCCACCCACTGCCTCTCACTGGTCTTGAGCAGTTTGAACAGGAAAGCTTAACTTGTCCCAGTCGTCCCAGTGATTCAGAATCTTCAACAGTGTGACTGAACATTGCCTCTGAAAACTCCATATTTTGCAGACCACCTCATTTTTTGTCTTCACATGAGGAAATAGAAAAAATGGAAACGCAAAATTCCCTTTATCCGGTAAAAACTTAAGTCCAAGGAAACAGGAACTTCATCAAGACTAGTTAATCCAGTGCAGCAAAAGTTTGGGATATTGATTTGACATTTTGTTAGTCCAGACTTGTCTTCACTCCGCAAAACTCAGAAACTGCAGCACTGCAGCTAAGATCAGTGAACAGACATATACTGAGCAGTTAAGCCTGATTTAGTGTAGAAAATATGAAGAAAAGATTGGTGTCATTGGATGTGTGGATCCCTGCATGATCAAGAGAGCACGTCTTAATCCAGACCAGGCAACAATATTACTGTTGTGCCAAAAATGTGTCCTCATCTTGTCCCCTGAATATTGTTGTTTTGCCACTGCTGAGGAAATGCTCTTAACGAGGACATGCAGGCTAATTTAAACCTTGAAAGCCAGATTGTGGAATGAATGGACTCTGGTGGTTTGAGATAAGAAAACAACAAACAGGTGTGATCTCTTTTCACTTTGAGCCAAGCGATGTCAAAGCTTTTCCCTTTTGACAGCTGAGGCCAAACACTGGCTTTGACACCAGAAGTGCAACATGTTTGACTTAAAGTTTATAAGTTTATATGCTCTAATTATCGTAACTGAGTCCTTTTCCTCCAGTGTGTTTTGCTGCAGTTTTGTATTGACCCCATCTGAACAAACTGTGTTTCCATTCCCAGTGAACAGTCAGCCAGCAGAGAAAAGAAGCGGAATGTGCCTTTACTTTGTTTGTCACCTTTATTTTGTCTTTTCTCATTTTTCCACTTCAGAGAATCTACTTTGAACTCCGTGCTCTCCTCCTTTTAGAACGACATGGAAAAGATCACATGGAGCGCTGTTCTCTTTTCTAAAAATGACTCAACTACTTTTACTTTTTACTGACACTGAAGCTCACTTTTACACCAGAACTTTTACTTCTACTTGAGTAAAATTTCAGCAAGGTATTAGTTCTACTTCAATATGTTTTGTTGTCTTCCCACCTCTGGCGAGAAGCGCAACGATGGTTTTCCGTCCCGTGTGATTTAGTGTTGTGAATTTGCTCTTAAAGTGCTTTTCTCCCATCGTAATTATCTTGTGCAGCGGCAACATGATAAATTGAGGACACCAGGGAAACTTTCCTCTCTTTACGCATTCCTTGCCTGCTGCAAGCTAGGTGTAGCTCATTAAGCGGGCGCTGATTGTATAGGATTGGCTTGTGAGTCAGCCAGCTGTGATTCAGAGCCTATAGGAGCCTGTTCTGCCTCAGAAAACCCAACAGAGCTGATTTAGTTTTCACACCAGGGGCGGTGGATGGAGCTGAAGAGTTTCTGAGTCATGTGGGGAGTTTCACTCGGATGAGTTTACCCCATTTACTGCTTTTTTACAGTTTGTCTGTCTGTCTGCCTCCATCTCTGTTCTTTTATTTTCAAATCCTCATAGTTAATTTTGAGTTTCTGTCCTTTGGAGAGTTTGTTGACGGACAAGAGGTGAGTCAGTTAAACGCTTCAGTATCTGCAGACTGCTCACAGGCGATGGTGGAAATAACTAAGACTCTTGTTGGGGGAAGAG